>CANNZV010004020.1:0-49076 GCA_947561585.1 Caprella mutica
AAGAGTCACTGTGATGATGTACTATCAGAGAAAAGAGTCACTGTGATGATGTACTATCAGAGAAAAGAGTCACTGTGATGATGTACTATCAGAGAAAAGAGTCACTGTGATGATGTACTATCAGAGAAAAGAGTCACTGTGATGATGTACTATCAGAGAAAAGAGTCACTGTGATGATGTACTATCAGAGAAAAGAGTCACTGTGATGATGTACTATCAGAGAAAAGAGTCACTGTGATGATGTACTATCAGAGAAAAGAGTCACTGTGATGATGTACTATCAGAGAAAAGAGTCACTGTGATGATGTACTATCAGAGAAAAGAGTCACTGTGATGATGTACTATCAGAGAAAAGAGTCACTGTGATGATGTACTATCAGAGAAAAGAGTCACTGTTAATTTTACAAATCACAGTTTTCTAATTTTATACCTTAAAATTTTGTCATTGTGTACCCCTGGGACCAATTTTTTAATATCTACAGGCATTACAATTAATAAAGTTTCATTTTGCAAAATAGTAAACTTCGAATAAATCTTCACTCATCACTTTTCTTAAACTGTAGAACGTTAAAGCAATCTTAGAAATAGTGATAAGACTTTTTCCAGTCTTATCATTTTGGCACAGTTTTGAAGTCCTAGGTTGTAAATAATGCAAATTATGTGGTACAGTATGCTGTGAAATAGGAGAGACAAAGCTCTTTGTAATGGCTTAAATATATTTGATGGATAGTTTACAAGATTGTATTACTAATATATCCAATTAATTCAAAATGATAATAAAAATTATAGCTTCGGAATATTATTTCACAAAATAGGATTTTATGATTGAAAGAACAGGACTTTTCCTAACGTTCGCAGTAGGTATGTATATTTGGTACATAGAAATGTTCCATTTTTTTACTTCACAGCAATAATGTTAGTTATAATATTCTTCAGAATATACTCCTATTTAATTCTAATTTAAATAATAAGATAAATTATATTCGATAAACTTTCCTCAATATCAGTTGCGTTGATTTAAATCTCATTGATTTATTCTTTATAATTTTATATTTTTATAATTTACTAATTGAAAACAAATGAAAATCTTACCCACGATAATATCATATAAATGAAAGTTAACTTATTTCAATCTAATACTTTTAAATTCATAGTAGATTCATATACTTCAATAACACAGTTAATACAGTATACCTATGTAGAAAAAGTAATTTTTACTTCTTATATATATTTAATTCAATTCATACTTTTTGCACTGTATTCAATTACGAATCGTATTAGCAAATCGCTCATTTTTCTCGTTATTTTGATTAAATAACACGAAAAGTCTCCCAATATAATGATTGTTTTAAAGAGTTGAGTGAAAAAACTTCAGTCCCCCTCAAAATACACAGGCTAGCAGTTTTCTATCAGTTTTCTTCCGGGATTTGACGGGAGACTGCAATAATTATGACATCCGTTACACAGCTCCGCCATTTGGCTGGAAGCAAGCCAATTAGCTACACAGAAATTAAGACCTACTCAATTTCATTTTTTATTTGACTGACTGAGTCGACAATACATGTAGGCCGGTGATTAAAACAGCCACCCTTGTTCATTCAACTGATTTTACATCGAAGACCTTTCTTGGATATTAACTTGAGACCTCACAGTTAAACGATGTCAAATTAAATAACAAGGTCACTCTCAGCATGTTAATTAGTATCAGTCAATTAGTGAACTAGTTTCTTCAATTTGAAAACCTTGATGTAATTAAATGTAATCTTGTTGACCTAAATTCTCGGTTAATTTGATTTTGAAAATTAGAAACATGTGTTTCAGTATGTGAGACGGTAATAGATAAATGGTATGGAAGGAAATTAACTCTCAGAAAAAAAACTTATGGGGGGCCATAGAAGATTAAGATGTGGCCCTCCTAATCTTCTATGGCCCCACCATAACTTTCATTCATGTACTGAGAAATGTTTAGACATTTCTATATGAACAAAGTATAATTAATTCTCCTCAAAAAAACGTTTATAAATCTCAATCAACTTCATTTACAATAGAGAACGTTACAAAGCTCAGACACTCTCAGTATTCGGAACATTGGTGCTACCTTAAGTAAATCCGAAATTTCCTAAGGTCATCTTTGTTGACGACACTCGCTGTCCCAGTACTGCACCTTGCACTAGTAAGTCATAGGAAGCCAGATCGTCTGTGGATATTATTCACTTCTTGCGACTCACAGGGATTAGTTACGAACATTTGGAAACCATTAGGTGGGGAGGGGGGGGGGGGGGGGGGTAACGATCTCAGTGATTGGCTTATATGTTATAACTGCCTAAATATTAGTACATATATAGTGTGAATATAGTATATAGTGCGTAGTATGTATATAGTGTGAGGGTAGTATATAGTGCATAGTATGTATATAGTGTGAATATAGTATAGATTCCTAAATGGTGTAGCTATAGTACGAAGACGATCATTTGCAAAAGAAATCGTGCCATCTTGGAATAGAGTAAGATACGTATTTTTGTGCAGTTAAAAATTGCCATACAGTGGCGTATTCCCGTACAGTTACGTATTCCTATGCAGTTACGTATTCCTATGCAGTTACGTATTCCCGTACAGTTACGTATTCCTATGCAGTTACGTATTCCTATGCAGTTACGTATTCCCGTACAGTTACGTATTCCCGTACAGTTACGTATTCCTATGCAGTTACGTATTCCTATGCAGTTACGTATTCCCGTACAGTTACGTATTCCTATGCAGTTACGTATTCCTATGCAGTTACGTATTCCCGTACAGTTACGTATTCCTATGCAGTTACGTATTCCTATGCAGTTACGTATTCCCGTACAGTTACGTATTCCCGTACAGTTACGTATTCCCAAACAGTTACGTATTCCTAAACAGTTACGTATTCCCGTACAGTTACGTATTCCTATGCAGTTACGTATTCCTATGCAGTTACGTATTCCCGTACAGTTACGTATTCCCGTACAGTTACGTATTCCCAAACAGTTACGTATTCCTAAACAGTTACGTATTCCTAAACAGTTACGTATTCCCAAACAGTTACGTATTCCCGTACAGTTACGTATTCCCGTACAGTTACGTATTCCCAAACAGTTACGTATTCCTAAACAGTTACGTATTCCTAAACAGTTACGTATTCCTAAACAGTTACGTATTCCCGTACAGTTACGTATTCCCAAACAGTTACGTATTCCCGTACAGTTACGTATTCCCAAACAGTTACGTATTCCCAAACAGTTACGTATTCCTAAACAGTTACGTATTCCCAAACAGTTACGTATTCCCGTACAGTTACGTATTCCCAAACAGTTACGTATTCCCAAACAGTTACGTATTCCCAAACAGTTACGTATTCCCAAACAGTTACGTATTCCCGTACAGTTACGTATTCCCGTACAGTTACGTATTCCTATGCAGTTACGTATTCCTATGCAGTTACGTATTCCCGTACAGTTACGTATTCCTATGCAGTTACGTATTCCTATGCAGTTACGTATTCCCGTACAGTTACGTATTCCCGTACAGTTACGTATTCCCAAACAGTTACGTATTCCTAAACAGTTACGTATTCCCGTACAGTTACGTATTCCTATGCAGTTACGTATTCCTATGCAGTTACGTATTCCCGTACAGTTACGTATTCCCAAACAGTTACGTATTCCTAAACAGTTACGTATTCCTAAACAGTTACGTATTCCCAAACAGTTACGTATTCCCAAACAGTTATGTATTCCCGTACAGTTACGTATTCCCAAACAGTTACGTATTCCCAAACAGTTACGTATTCCCAAACAGTTACGTATTCCCAAACAGTTACGTATTCCCGTACAGTTACGTATTCCCAAACAGTTACGTATTCCCGTACAGTTACGTATTCCCGTACAGTTACGTATTCCTAAACAGTTACGTATTCCCAAACAGTTACGTATTCCCGTACAGTTACGTATTCCCAAACAGTTACGTATTCCCAAACAGTTACGTATTCCTAAACAGTTACGTATTCCCGTACAGTTACGTATTCCCGTACAGTTACGTATTCCTAAACAGTTACGTATTCCCAAACAGTTACGTATTCCCAAACAGTTACGTATTCCCGTACAGTTACGTATTCCCGTACAGTTACGTATTCCCGTACAGTTACGTATTCCCGTACAGTTACGTATTCCCAAACAGTTACGTATTCCCGTACAGTTACGTATTCCCGTACAGTTACGTATTCCCAAACAGTTACGTATTCCCAAACAGTTACGTATTCCCGTACAGTTACGTATTCCCGTACAGTTACGTATTCCCGTACAGTTACGTATTCCCGTACAGTTACGTATTCCCGTACAGTTACGTATTCCCAAACAGTTACGTATTCCCGTACAGTTACGTATTCCCGTACAGTTACGTATTCCCAAACAGTTACGTATTCCCGTACAGTTACGTATTCCCGTACAGTTACGTATTCCCGTACAGTTACGTATTCCCAAACAGTTACGTATTCCCGTACAGTTACGTATTCCCGTACAGTTACGTATTCCCAAACAGTTACGTATTCCCAAACAGTTACGTATTCCCGTACAGTTACGTATTCCCGTACAGTTACGTATTCCTAAACAGTTACGTATTCCCAAACAGTTACGTATTCCCGTACAGTTACGTATTCCCAAACAGTTACGTATTCCCAAACAGTTACGTATTCCCAAACAGTTACGTATTCCTAAACAGTTACGTATTCCCGTACAGTTACGTATTCCCGTACAGTTACGTATTCCCGTACAGTTACGTATTCCTAAACAGTTACGTATTCCCAAACAGTTACGTATTCCCGTACAGTTACGTATTCCCAAACAGTTACGTATTCCCGTACAGTTACGTATTCCCGTACAGTTACGTATTCCCAAACAGTTACGTATTCCCGTACAGTTACGTATTCCCGTACAGTTACGTATTCCCAAACAGTTACGTATTCCCAAACAGTTACGTATTCCTAAACAGTTACGTATTCCCAAACAGTTACGTATTCCCAAACAGTTACGTATTCCCGTACAGTTACGTATTCCCAAACAGTTACGTATTCCCAAACAGTTACGTATTCCCGTACAGTTACGTATTCCCGTACAGTTACGTATTCCCGTACAGTTACGTATTCCCGTACAGTTACGTATTCCCGTACAGTTACGTATTCCCAAACAGTTACGTATTCCCGTACAGTTACGTATTCCCAAACAGTTACGTATTCCCAAACAGTTACGTATTCCCGTACAGTTACGTATTCCCGTACAGTTACGTATTCCTAAACAGTTACGTATTCCCGTACAGTTACGTATTCCCAAACAGTTACGTATTCCCAAACAGTTACGTATTCCTGAACAGTTATGTATTCCCGTACAGTTACGTATTCCCAAACAGTTACGTATTCCCGTACAGTTACGTATTCCCGTAAACCATTTAATCCTACCTCATTAAAAAATATTAATCATTAACAGTTCAACCTCTACTAAGAAGTATGAATAATAATTTATCACAAATATTCAAATATCGTACCCAATATCTCACCAAGATCTTATACTAATGAACAAACATTGCAATGCCTCTTTTGAGTTCACACCTGATAAACTCTTCCCTGTGTCACATTTGGTCTAAGTACTCGTGGGACGTCACTCGGCTTATGATTCAGCTTATCAAAGCAGTAGATATTCTGTCTCAAAAGTAACCACCAAATGGATTTGGAATGAAAGCCAGGGATGCACTTTATGCACTTCTAAAAAATATCCCTTTGTGTAGGTATGAAATGTTAGAGAATACACCTATTACTTAGGTATGAAGTTCTCAGAGAATTTGTAGGATTGAATGACTTACATTCAGGTGAAACTTACCAGTTAGTACATGAACACTCCAATTCTAGTCTTCACAAGCGCCACCTCCCGTGCTAGTGTAAACAGTAAAGTCATTCCCTGGTTAGTACACCGGTGACTCCAATTCTAATCTCCATAAGCGCCACCTCCCGTGCTAGTGTAAACAGTAAAGTCATTCCCTGGTTAGTACACTGGTGACTCCAATTCTAATCTCCATAAGCGCCACCTCCCGTGCTAGTGTAAACAGTAAAGTCATTCCCTGGTTAGTACACTGGTGACTCCAATTCTAATCTCCATAAGCGCCACCTTCCGTGCTAGTGTAAACAGTAAAGTCATTCCCTGGTTAGTACACCGGTGACTCCAATTCTAGTCTCCATAAGCGCCACCTCCCGTGCTAGTGTAAACAGTAAAGTCATTCCCTGGTTAGTACACCGGTGACTCAGACTCCAATTCTAGTCTCCACAAGCGCCACCTCCCGTGCTAGTGTAAACAGTAAAGTCATTCCCTGGTTAGTACACCGGTGACTCAGACTCCAATTCTAGTCTCCACAAGCGCCACCTCGCGTGGTATTTTTCATATTAAAGTACTCTACATTTATATGAAGACACAGGCAGGTCCCGTTTATATCACACCTCGCTCTTATTGTAATTAGTAATAAGAGCGAGGTATGACCAAAGTTATTATATAATAGTAATTCCTAAAGCATTTCATTTTCTATGAGTTAAATTAAAAGAAAATGGTTTCGAAGGCTCAACTTAACGTATATTGAAGTGATGAAATCTCTGTGATGAAAGTTAAAAGCAGCGAAAGAATTATACCTGTGGGTGTCGTGATCACTAATAAAATGAGTATTAAATAATAATAATTATAATATATCCTTATTAGCTATCCAAAAATGTTGAAACGTCCGATAACTTAAAATTTCCCCTAATGCCAATATAATTTTCAGCGCATAAAATTACTGTTTTCAATGTAACACAAAAATATAAATCAAAGTATCTGTGCCGGCATCAGCATAATTATTTCACGCTTCCTAGTTAGATGATGCCATTTAATAAAGTAGCAACCTTATCTGTCTGTAGAAAAAAGTTCCTGGCGACTTTTTGTCTTTTTCCTTAGCTAAAATGTTAGTGCTGAAATTTTTATATTTTGTCATATTAGCCGCTATATCTTTGTTCTTTAGTTTGTATTTTCTCTTGCATTAGATTTTTAATAATTATGTACATTGTTTGTCACAGGGTAATCCATTGTAAAGTTTGTTGACAATTTGTTGTGAGAGTGAAAAGATAGCCAGACTGGAAAAACCAGATCAATTCAGCTGTGGGCTAAAACCACAGTTCTGTAAGTTTTAATCTCTATTACTCTACCCATATGAATTTTATAATAAATAGATAGATATGTTTAGTATCTTATATTTGTGTTTTTACCTCGGGTCACTAAACCAATGAAGTAAATTTATTGAAGAATGAATTCTAGAAAATCCTGCCTTTTACTTCCACGAACATTCTAGAGTCGTGACAGTATCAAACTAATTACTCACCTATACTGAGTGAGAGTTAAGCTATGGTTGAATTTTAATACTTTTAATTCATTCACAACTTTAAACTTCCATCATTTTAAAATACACTAAGTTGAGCCTTCAAAACCATTTTCTTTTCATCTAACTCATAGAAAATGAAATTTTTAAGGAATAACAATTATATAATAACTTGAGTCATACCTCGCTCTAATTTATTCGCAAATTTGTGGAAGGTTATGTTTACAATCTGCAACAGTTCTGAGTCGTGACTTTGGTAATATAAGCGGGTCCTGCTATACATAAATTACTAAAGGGACATCATATATAACTGTAGGTACAATAATACATCCAAATATCCCAAATCTCAGATCACATTCAACAAAAACCCTAACTTATTCAGTCCAAGAAATTCCTCTCAGTTAAAAGATCTCAAACTGTTGAACAGTTAAATATTTTAACATTTCTGCTAATGGTTGTAACTCTTTACGGTTCAGAGTCGCATCTTAAGACTTTTCCTCATACTTCAGTGCGTCTTGGATGAGAGGCCTAGAGGCCCAAATTCTTGGCATGCTCAACATTCCTCTCTATAAATCAATTACAACTGAACAGTCGATAGTTTAATTAGTTCATGGAAATGCTTTGATGACTCCGCTAGCAGGGATATGATGACCGCTAGGGCCACACTAGCCCTTTAGACAGTCAGTCCGAGACAGTGGAAGATGTACGAGAATTAAGATGTAGCTAAGTTAAGAATTATTGGTCGGTTTAACATCTTCGGTCATATAAGAAAAGCGATATAATAATTATTTAATTTCTATTTTTATTGCTGCATGTATCATGGATACCAATAAATTTAAAGTAAATAATAATTATTATAATTTAAATTGGTATCCATGATACCTGCAGGTATCATGGATACCAATTTAAAAAAATATTTTTATATTGTTTTTTCTTATATGACCGAAGATGTAGAACTGACCGATAATTCGTAACTTACACTACTTGCAGGAGCTTCGACTCAGCTTTGTAACTAAATAAAAAAAAAGAATTGAAATAAAATGTAAAATTATGTTTATTTTATCGCGTTAGAAATGTAATTAACTATAATTAAATAAATTGTGTTAAATTTATTTAATAATTAAAAATATGTTGTTGAGTAATTCATTTGAAATTTACACGCAAAAACCTGAGTAGAAAGAAAATACTGCCGATCAAGACATAACATTGGGCAAGAAGTTAAATAAACCTTCTTTTGAAAAGTTAAATAAACCTTCTTTTGAAAAGTTAAATAAACCTTTTTCGGAAAAGTTAAATAAACCTTTTTTGGTAAAGTTAAATAAACCTTTTTCGGAAAAGTTAAATAAACCTTTTTTGGAAAAGTTAAATAAACCTTTTTTTGAAAAGTTAAAAAAACCTTTTTTGGAAAAGTTAAATAAACCTTTTTCGGAAAAGTTAAATAAACCTTTTTTGGAAAAGTTAAATAAACCTTTTTCGGAAAAGTTAAATAAACCTTTTTTGGAAAAGTTAAATAAACCTTTTTTGGAAAAGTTAAATAAACCTTTTTTTGAAAAGTTAAAAAAACCTTTTTTTGAAAAGTTAAATAAACCTTTTTTTGAAAAGTTAAATAAACCTTTTTTGGAAAAGTTAAATAAACCTTTTTTGAAAAAGTTAAATAAACCTTTTTTGGAAAAGTTAAATAAACCTTTTTTGGAAAAGTTAAATAAACCTTTTTCGGAAAAGTTAAATAAACCTTTTTTGTAAAAGTTAAATAAACCTTTTTTTGAAAAGTTAAATAAACCTTTTTTGGAAAAGTTAAATAAACCTTTTTTTGAAAAGTTAAATAAACCTTTTTTTGAAAAGTTAAATAAACCTTTTTTTGAAAAGTTAAATAAACCTTTTTTTGAAAAGTTAAAAAAACCTTTTTCGGAAAAGTTAAATAAACCTTTTTCGGAAAAGTTAAAAAAACCTTTTTCGGAAAAGTTAAATAAACCTTTTTTTGAAAAGTTAAAAAAACCTTTTTTGGAAAAGTTAAATAAACCTTTTTTGGAAAAGTTAAATAAACCTTTTTCGGAAAAGTTAAATAAACCTTTTTCGGAAAAGTTAAATAAACCTTTTTTGGAAAAGTTAAATAAACCTTTTTTGGAAAAGTTAAATAAACCTTTTTTGGAAAAGTTAAATAAACCTTTTTTGGAAAAGTTAAATAAACCTTTTTCGGAAAAGTTAAATAAACCTTTTTCGGAAAAGTTAAATAAACCTTTTTCGGAAAAGTTAAATAAACCTTTTTTGGAAAAGTTAAATAAACCTTTTTTGGAAAAGTTAAATAAACCTTTTTTGGAAAAGTTAAATAAACCTTTTTTTGAAAAGTTATAAAATTCTTTTTCGGAAAAGTTAAATAAATCTTTTTTTGAAAAGTTAAATAAACCTTTTTCGGAAAAGTTAAATAAACCTTTTTTGGAAAAGTTAAATAAACCTTTTTTTGAAAAGTTAAAAAAAACCTTTTTTGGAAAAGTTAAATAAATCTTTTTTGGAAAAGTTAAATAAACCTTTTTTTGAAAAGTTATAAAATTCTTTTTCGGAAAAGTTAAATAAACCTTCTTTGGAAAAGTTAAATAAACCTTTTTTGGAAAAGTTAAATAAACCTTTTTTTGAAAAGTTATAAAATTCTTTTTCGGAAAAGTTAAATAAACCTTTTTTTGAAAAGTTAAATAAACCTTTTTCGGAAAAGTTAAATAAACCTTTTTTGGAAAAGTTAAATAAACCTTTTTTTGAAAAGTTAAAAAAACCTTTTTCGGAAAAGTTAAATAAACCTTTTTTTGAAAAGTTAAAAAAACCTTTTTTGGAAAAGTTAAATAAACCTTTTTCGGAAAAGTTAAATAAACCTTTTTTTGAAAAGTTAAATAAACCTTTTTTTGAAAAGTTAAAAAAACCTTTTTTGGAAAAGTTAAATAAACCTTTTTCTGAAAAGTTAAATAAACCTTTTTTTGAAAAGTTAAAAAAACCTTTTTTGGAAAAGTTAAATAAACCTTTTTTGGAAAAGTTAAATAAACCTTTTTCGGAAAAGTTAAATAAACCTTTTTTTGAAAAGTTAAATAAACCTTTTTCGGAAAAGTTAAATAAACCTTTTTCGGAAAAGTTAAATAAACCTTTTTCGGAAAAGTTAAATAAACTTTTTTCGGAAAAGTTAAATAAACCTTTTTTGGAAAAGTTAAATAAACCTTTTTTGGAAAAGTTAAATAAACCTTTTTTGGAAAAGTTAAATAAACCTTTTTTTGAAAAGTTATAAAATTCTTTTTCGGAAAAGTTAAATAAACCTTTTTTTGAAAAGTTAAATAAACCTTTTTCGGAAAAGTTAAATAAACCTTTTTTGGAAAAGTTAAATAAACCTTTTTTTTGAAAAGTTAAAAAAACCTTTTTCGGAAAAGTTAAATAAACCTTTTTTTGAAAAGTTAAAAAAACCTTTTTTGGAAAAGTTAAATAAACCTTTTTCGGAAAAGTTAAATAAACCTTTTTTTGAAAAGTTAAATAAACCTTTTTTTGAAAAGTTAAAAAAACCTTTTTTGGAAAAGTTAAATAAACCTTTTTCGGAAAAGTTAAATAAACCTTTTTTTGAAAAGTTAAATAAACCTTTTTTTGAAAAGTTAAATAAACCTTTTTCGGAAAAGTTAAATAAACCTTTTTCGGAAAAGTTAAATAAACGTTTTTCGGAAAAGTTAAATAAACCTTTTTTGGAAAAGTTAAATAAACCTTTTTTGGAAAAGTTAAATAAACCTTTTTTGGAAAAGTTAAATAAACCTTTTTTGGAAAAGTTAAATAAACCTTTTTTGGAAAAGATAAATAAACCTTTTTTGGAAAAGTTAAATTAACCTTTTTCGGAAAAGTTAAATAAACCTTTTTTTGAAAAGTTAAATTAACCTTTTTTTGAAAAGTTAAATAAATCTTTTTTTGAAAAGTTAAAAAAACCTTTTTTGGAAAAGTTAAATTAACCTTTTTCGGAAAAGTTAAATAAACCTTTTTCGGAAAAGTTAAATAAACCTTTTTTGGAAAAGTTAAATAAACCATTTTTTGAAAAGTTAAAAAAACCTTTTTCGGAAAAGTTAAATAAACCTTTTTTGGAAAAGTTAAATAAACCTTTTTTTGAAAAGTTAAATAAACCTTTTTTTGAAAAGTTAAATAAACCTTTTTTTGAAAAGTTAAATAAACCATTTTTTGAAAAGTTAAATAAACCTTTTTTTTTTGAGAAGTTAAATAAACCAAGTGCTTTTGTGCTCGTGGATGAAAGAAAGCTACTAGTCTATGCAGTCGCTTTTCGCAACAACTCTTTTAAAAAGTTCCTATCACAACCATAATCTAAAGTAAAGAGAAGAGAAAAATGAAGAGTTAGAAAATGAGGGAACAGTTACCAAATGCGACAAGGAATATGTTTTATAAATATAAATATATCTTTTTTAATAATACCTATTTAAATTTTATTCAGGTATGTAATTCACATTTGTGAATTGGAAGTTTATGGTAAATAATCGATATATTTCTATCAATGTGATACATATTTCTATCATTTTTATCTCTTGTTCCAAAAATTACTTCTGAAAAAAAATTATAATTTAATTTTGCTCTTTTTTCAATTTTTCTAAATAATGAGTTATAGTTTGAAGAAGTTTGGAGAATGCTTTAAAAGAAACACAGTCAGAATTATATAATCAACTTCATTATATATTACCCTCATAGGGAATAGAACTCCTACCCTGCACAAACTAACACAGTAACCAACACATAGGTTATCAATATGTAAATAAATAAAAAGTAACTCAAATAATGGTAGTGATGTCCATAGATTAAATATGTATTGCAAGAAGATCCATGGCCCCGCAATAACTTTCCCTCTTAATCTTCTATGGCCCCACCATAACTTTCCCTCTTAATCTTCTATGGCCCCACAATAACTTTCTCTCACAATCTTCTATGGCCCCACCATAAATTTCCTTCTGTTTTCATTCACTAAATGAATTAATCTACGGATAATATTCGCATAACTCCACAGATGAATAAATATACATATTTTTTGTTGCCTAAATTCCTCTCATTGAAAATGCTAAGCGATATTTTTTTACCCCAAGGACCTGACATTCAATTGCAGTTCATTGACGACTGCATTCCTCGCCTTCTTTCGATGAATAGAGGGAATATTTGGTACAGATGTTAATATTTGGCGCATCAAAGGAAGGAATCCATTGCCAGCATTCTTATCTACTGTCTCCAATCGTACGAAACGATGAAACGGGATAGATCGGGAATAGAACGGGAATGATGAAAAGAGAAAGACAGAACGGGAAGATGGGACGAGAATGATGAAACGATAGAGACAGAACGGTTAAAATCAGAACAGGAAAGACAGAACGGGGATAGACAGAACGGGGATAGACAGAACGGGGAAATACAGAACGGGGAAAGACAGAACAGGAATGATGAAATGAGAAAGACAGAACGGAAAGACAGAACGGGGAAAGACAGAACGGGAAAGACAGAACGGGAAAGACAGAACGGGGAAAGACAGAACGGGGAAAGACAGAACGGGGAAAGACAGAACGGGGAAAGACAGAACGGGGAAAGACAGAACGGGGAAAGACAGAACAGGAAAGATAGAACAGGAATGATGAAATGAGAAAGACAGAACGGAAAGACAGAACAGGAAAGACAGAACGGGAAATACAGAACGGGAAAGACAGAACGGGGAAAGACAGAACGGGGAAAGACAGAACGGGGAAAGACAGAACAGGAAAGATAGAACAGGAATGATGAAATGAGAAAGACAGAACGGAAAGACAGAACAGGAAAGACAGAACGGGAAATACAGAACGGGAAAGACAGAACGGAAATACAGAACAGGAAAGACAGAACGGGAAATACAGAACGGGAAAGACAGAACGGAAAGACAGAACAGGAAAGACAGAACGGGAAATACAGAACGGGAAAGACAGAACGGAAATACAGAACAGGAAAGACAGAACGGGAAAGACAGAACAGGAAAGATAGAAGAGGAATGATGAAATGAGAAAGACAGAACGGTTAAAGTCAGAACAGGAAAGACAGAACAGGAAGGCAGAACGGGAAAGATAGAACGGGGAAATACAGAACGGGAAAGACAGAACGTGAAAGACAGAACGGGAAATACAGAACGGGAAAGACAGAACGGAAATACAGAACAGGAAAGACAGAACGGGAAAGACAGAACAGGAAAGATAGAAGAGGAATGATGAAATGAGAAAGACAGAACGGTTAAAGTCAGAACAGGAAAGACAGAACAGGAAGGCAGAACGGGAAAGATAGAACGGGGAAATACAGAACGGGAAAGACAGAACGGGAAAGACAGAACGGGAAAGACAGAACGGGGAAAGACATAACGGGGAAAGATAGAACAGGAAAGATAGAACAGGAAAGATAGAACTGGGAAATACAGAACGGGAAAGACAGAAATGAAAGACAGAACGGGAAAGACAGAACGGGAAAGACAGAACAGGAAAGACAGAACGGGAAAGACAGAACGGGAAAGACAGAACGTGAAAGACAGAACGGTAATGATAGAACGGGAACGATGGGAAGGGAAAGACAGAACGAGAAAGACAGAACGGAAAATACAGAACGGGAAAAAACAGAACGGAAAAGACAGAACTTGAAAGACAAAACGAGAAAGACAGAACAGGAAAAACATAACGAGAAAGACAGAACGAGAAAGACAGAACGGGAAAAACAGAACGGGAAAGACAGAACGTGAAAGACAGAACGTGAAAGACAGAACGGGAAAGACAGAACGGGAAAGACAGAACGGGAAAGACAGAACGGGAAAGACAGAACGGGAAAGACAGAATGGGAAAAATAGAACGGGAATATCTAATCTTATGTTCCTAAACAGGAATATGGTAACAAGATATACTTCAATCTTAAGATTCTGTAAAATATGGTAGGAAAATCCAATTCCCGATGGTTGTTTATAAATTGGTGATTATAATCGGTGATGAAAATAACATTTAACTACGACAATATATGATTAGACGACACTTCTATCATCATATGGGTACTATGATTTTCAAGCACTTACACTCTATCGTACCTATTTCGTGGAACACTAAAAACTTAAAAAAACCTAAGACAATTTCTGAAATTGTGATACTGCACGATAAATGCCATCAATATTTACCGTATTGCAATAACAGACGAAGTGCCAATTGTAAAAACTCCAACTATGCTTACATTTCATTCGGATACCTAAAACATTTTCGCTTTCCACAACCTGTTATTTCGTACAAACTCTCTTGTCTATCATTTTCATTTCTTTAGATTTATTCACACGTTTCGGCTGTTAAAACTCCAATAAAATCCTCTCTCAATGTTGTTGCAAGTTAAGAAAGTTGTACAAAATATTCGAGAGTTTTCGTCCCATTTGATTATAGGCTGTAGAACCAGTCATTAAATCACATTCAGAATACACCCCCTACCCTTACTTCCCCCCACTCGGACCCAATCTTAACACCCCCCCCCCCCTCGCCCTCAAGGAGAAGTGGCAAATCACATCAATAGGCCTAGTTAGAGCCAATATGGAGACTGATTTAGTCATGCCACTTTTACTGGTTAGTCATTAAAATGTTATGATTTGACACACTGCTGGCAATTAACGTATTCTTGACTGCTGGTAATTAACGTATTCTTGACTGCTGGTAATTAACGTATTCTTGACTGCTGGTAATTAACGTATTCTTGACTGCTGGTAATTAACGTATTCTTGACTGCTGGTAATTAACGTATTCTTGACTGCTGGTAATTAACGCATTCTTGACTGCTGGCAATTAACGTATTCTTGACTGCTGGTAATTAACGTATTCTTGACTGCTGGTAATTAACGTATTCTTGACTGCTGGCAATTAACGTATTCTTGACTGCTGGTAATTAACGTATTCTTGACTGCTGGTAATTAACGTATTCTTGACTGCTGGCAATTAACGTATTCTTGACTGCTGGCAATTAACGTATTCTTGACTGCTGGTAATTAACGTATTCTTGACTGCTGGTAATTAACGTATTCTTGACTGCTGGTAATTAACGTATTCTTGACTGCTGGCAATTAACGCATTCTTGACTGCTGGCAATTAACGTATTCTTGACTGCTGGTAATTAACGTATTCTTGACTGTGACTGCTGGTAATTAACGTATTCTTGACTGCTGGCAATTAACGTATTCTTGACTGCTGGTAATTAACGTATTCTTGACTGCTGGTAATTAACGTATTCTTGACTGCTGGCAATTAACGTATTCTTGACTGCTGGTAATTAACGTATTCTTGACTGCTGGTAATTAACGTATTCTTGACTGCTGGTAATTAACGTATTCTTGACTGCTGGTAATTAACGTATTCTTGACTGCTGGTAATTAACGTATTCTTAACTGCTGGTAATTAACGTATTCTTGACTGCTGGTAATTAACGTATTCTTGACTGCTGGTAATTAACGTATTCTTAACTGCTGGTAATTAACGCATTCTTGACTGCTGGTAAATAACGTATTCTTGACTGCTGGTAATTAACGTATTCTTGACTGCTGGTAATTAACGTATTCTTGACTGCTGGTAATTAACGTATTCTTGACTGCTGGCAATTAACGTATTCTTAACTGCTGGTAATTAACGTATTCTTGACTGCTGGTAATTAACGTATTCTTGACTGCTGGTAATTAACGTATTCTTGACTGCTGGTAATTAACGTATTCTTGACTGCTGGCAATTAACGTATTCTTAACTGCTGGTAATTAACGTATTCTTGACTGCTGGTAATTAACGTATTCTTGACTGCTGGTAATTAACGTATTCTTGACTGTGACTGCTGGTAATTAACGTATTCTTGACTGCTGGCAATTAACGTATTCTTGACTGCTGGTAATTAACGTATTCTTGACTGTGACTGCTGGTAATTAACGTATTCTTGACTGCTGGCAATTAACGTATTCTTGACTGCTGGTAATTAACGTATTCTTGACTGCTGGTAATTAACGTATTCTTGACTGCTGGCAATTAACGTATTCTTGACTGCTGGTAATTAACGTATTCTTGACTGCTGGTAATTAACGTATTCTTGACTGCTGGCAATTAACGTATTCTTGACTGCTGGTAATTAACGTATTCTTGACTGCTGGTAATTAACGTATTCTTGACTGCTGGTAATTAACGTATTCTTGACTGCTGGTAATTAACGTATTCTTAACTGCTGGTAATTAACGTATTCTTGACTGCTGGTAATTAACGTATTCTTGACTGCTGGTAATTAACGTATTCTTAACTGCTGGTAATTAACGCATTCTTGACTGCTGGTAAATAACGTATTCTTGACTGCTGGTAATTAACGTATTCTTGACTGCTGGTAATTAACGTATTCTTGACTGCTGGTAATTAACGTATTCTTGACTGCTGGTAATTAACGTATTCTTGACTGCTGGTAATTAACGTATTCTTGACTGCTGGCAATTAACGTATTCTTAACTGCTGGTAATTAACGTATTCTTGACTGCTGGTAATTAACGTATTCTTGACTGCTGGTAATTAACGTATTCTTGACTGCTGGTAATTAACGTATTCTTGACTGCTGGCAATTAACGTATTCTTAACTGCTGGTAATTAACGTATTCTTGACTGCTGGTAATTAGCGTATTCATGACTGCTGTAATTATCATCTTCTACACTGCTGGCAATTATCATCTTCTACACTGCTGGCAATTATCCTCTTCTACACTGCTGGCAATTATCATCTTCTACACTGCTGACAATTAACATCTTCTACACTGCTGACAATTAACATCTTCTATACTGCTGGCAATTATCATCTTCTACACTGCTGGCAATTAACATCTTCTACACTGCTGACAATTAACATCTTCTACACTGCTGACAATTAACATCTTCTACACTGCTGACAATTAACATCTTCTACACTGCTGACAATTAACATCTTCTATACTGCTGACAATTAACATCTTCTACACTGCTGGCAATTATCATCTTCCACACTGCTGGCAATTAACATCTTCTACACTGCTGACAATTAACATCTTCTATACTGCTGGCAATTATCATCTTCTACACTGCTGGCAATTAACATCTTCTAGATTGCTTGTAAATTATCATCTTCTACACTGCTGGCAATTATCATCTTCTACACTGCTGGCAATTATCATCTTCTACACTGCTGGCAATTAACATCTTCTAGATTGCTTGTAAATTAAATTTGTTCGTTTAATTTACAATACTGTTCCTCACTTTTGGACAACTAACCACATTTATTCCTACCACTGATTTTTATCACATTGACATGTTCAATAGGTACAAAAAGATATATAATTTATTATTGTATTCAAGAGAAAATATTTCCATAATTTCGGGTAGTCCACAAATTATGTATTCATAATTCAAGAGTCCTCTATTGTATTTTTCTATTGAATATGAAAATTGGTTTTAAAATATCAATTGAAGTTATGTTATTTAAAGATTTTCATTTTGACTGAAATACTTTTACAACAATTTATTTGAAAAAAAAACAGACAATATTTCAATTAGCATCGGAATATAATAAAAATGTAAAAATAGGTACCATGAAGTACAATAAAACATAATAAATTTTTATCGATATAATTCAGGAAATTCATGAATTAAAAAGAGTATATTGAAATCTTCATATTAGGGAATAATGTCATAAGTTTTAGATATGAAATTTTTACTTCAAACAATAAAAGTGATATCCTATAAAATTTTCTTCACAGGAACACAATAGGAATTGGCCAATACGTCCAGAATTCAAAGAGCGGCCCGGTAGCGGAGATCAATGGGGAAATATCTGATAAATATGACATCAAAGTTAAAAGATGGACATAGAGTAGACTTGACGAAAACCTGGTGAAGAATAGAAGAAAGATATTTGGTATAAAGTCAACCAAAACTTCGATTTCTGTCAAAAATCAGAAATCAGAAACAACTGAATAATCATTCTAGCTATCTTGTGGCCCTAGTTATGTTGATGATTGGTTGAGAGACATTAAACTCGGGTAGCAATGATTCTCGGGCCAATGTTGTCCCAATATTGCCAATTTTGTCCCAATATTGCAGATGTTGTCCCAATATTGCCCAACAAACATTGCTACCTGGGAAATATCTTCAGAATAAAAAAAACAGCCAATAGGTAGTACCGATAACTACCTATCTCAGTTCTCTGACAAATTGCAGATAAATTAAATACTGATAGGTATGGAGTTGTCAACTTTGGCAAATTTCAATAGAGGACACTGTGCTGTGACACCGGAAACGCTTAAAGAATTCGAGACATTCATTAAGCAACAGCGATTAAAAGAATTAACCTATCTGTTCATTATTGGTGTCAAGGGTCGTACACACGTAGGGTTTTTTAAGTCTTTCCACCACACTTTTTGCTAAGCTCCTCCTACTTTTTCCACGAGAATATAAGAAAAAGGGACATAATAATTATTTATTTCAGTTGGTATCCATGATACCTGCAGGTATCATGGATACCAACTATAATAAATAACAATTATATTCTCGTGGCAAAAGTAGGAGGAGTCTAGCAAAAAGTGTGGTGGAAAGACTAAAAAAAACCTACGTGTGTACGGCCTTTCACACAGTTGTCCGCTGATCATTATAAACATTACAGCATATGTATAATAAGTAATAACGTATCATGCACCCAATAAATTAGCTGAAAGCATGATGGAGTGGAAATTCCTTTAGTATAAGCTGTGCAGTAATAATTTAATATTTCATTTACTGTTAAATGATTAGCAGCTCTTGTAGTAGAAGCGTGGCTAGAAATAAAGGACAATTAGCGTCCTTTCTAGCTTCATTAAAGGAAATTGGACGAACGACTCAATTATAAAGAACTATCCTTTGAAATGAATAAATAACGGTTAATTGGCAACAATAGATAGGTGTAGTATGACTATGTTGGACTTAAACCAAAATAAGTGAATAAGTTTGGTAATTAAGTTAAATTGTGTTAATTCGTTCACATTATTTTATTTCTTAAATTTTTACTCGTAGGACCTATCATTTCTGTGTGTTGCAGGAGATAAATAAATTTGCGTTTCAGGAGGAAAATAAATTTGTGTGTTGCAGGAGGAAAATAAATTCGTGCGTCTCGGGAGCGAAGTAATATTGTTTTTCAGGGGCGAAATAAATTAGTGTATCGCCGGAGTGAAATGCATTTGTGTGTTGCAGGAGCCAAATAATTTGCTTTGTGTTGCAGGAGAATAAATTTGTGTGTCGTGGGAGCAAATTGATTTGTGTGTCTGGAGAAAACTAATTTTGTATTGCAGGAGTCCCAGAAACACTAAAGTGAAATAATTTTGAGTTCCATGAACAAATGTTTGAATGACAATGTGAACGCGGATTACCTAACTATAAATCTTCAATAATATTTTTTTTTATTAGATCTAATAGTTTTCTAACTATTATGTACCAATATGGTACTCATGAATTAAATAGTTAAAAGGATACTCGCACTCGACAGAAGTACCGACAAAGAAAAAGAAGGTGACGTCACCTGGAATACGATTTGAAGGTTCTTGTATTGTTTACTTTGAGTCTGTAGCTCAATACTAGCTTTTCTGTAGCTCAATACTAGCTTTTCTGTAGCTTAATACTAGTTTTCAGAATACGGCTATTAGCTACTTTATTCTATACAGTTCTTTTTTATAATTCATTTTGTTAATTTGTTTATATTATGAACTGTGCTGGAACAGCCATTTTTTGTTGAATTTATTTTGTTATTTAATATATGTTGTTCCTTGTTCAATTACATAAGGAGTGCACCTCTCATGTGATTTCGAGTTTAATTTGTTTCAGTCTGCCGTTTGCTATTGAACGGGAAGGCTGCATAGTGTATATTCTGTTGCGTCATATGACGAATCTTTGTGTTATTCATCTACCATTTCCTTCAGTTCTGCTATAAACTGTAAGTTTATTTAAACTATGTTTGTTTAACTATGATCCATATATTAGCTATTGATGTATGTATTTTATTTGAGTGAATCATGAGCTTGTATAATAATTAGGAGTGCGATTACTTACAATGTATTATTTTTGCTTTTTGCCTTTCAGGCTACGTATTACATCACTGGATTTATCAAGAGTTTCATTTCACCTGAGTTAGAATTCAGGACAGTAGCAGTTTCGCATTATTTGATGGTACATGGTGAAGAAAATTACCTCAAACAAACTCCAAGTCGCCATTTGCTGTCGAGACTGCGCATATACATCATTGTGCAATAGAGTCCAAAGTCGCACATATACGCCATTGTGCAATAGAGTCGAAAATAGCACATATACGCCATTGTGTAACATAGTCCAAAGTCGCACATATACGTCACTGTGAAATAGAGTCGAAATTCGTGCTTCTACGCATGACTGCTGTTACTACTACGCAGTTATTAAATCCTTATAAGAGCTACACGCATATCTCCTATTTAGAGATATCTTCGTACATCTCTTTCTTATTTAATGAGTAGATGGAATCATATTAGGTTTATCCAGATACTTTAATATTAATACATACTTAATTCAATATGGAAGTTAGTACGAAAAGACTTATTGTTACTCCCCTAAGGGAATTACAAGAACAAGTTGACTCAGCTGCCGATTCTCTGTCTTCACACCTATTTGAAGACGCATCAACTTATTCATCAGAGGAAGTGATTGACATTATATCAAATACGAAAAAAGCTTTACAGTCATACTTAAAGCTATCAAAGCTATTAACCACAAAGTATATCGAATTTGGATGCGTTTGTGAAGCCCAAACTGAACGAAAGCGAAGAACGGATATGCATTTTGAATCGTCTGAAGCTGTAAAAATTTACAATATTGCTTTGCAAGATAAGGGATTTGACGGAGTTTCTCAAATTGGAGATGCAAGTTTTTCTTCATTCGAAAGTCAATCAACGCCGAAGGGAAACCCAATAAATGTAAATAGAACCTCTACTCCAAGTTTTGATAACAATTTCTCCGAAGCCAAAGAAAACAGATATTTCCATCTGGTCGACGAATTTAATTTCACGGAAAAAGGAAACTGTGATAATATCCGAACTACTGCTGATTCATATCCGGATAAACTTCACTCTCGTCTTCAACTTCACGACAAGAAATCCTCTGACCTTTGTAAACCAGCAGTTAACAAGGAACATATGGAAAAAGGTCCTTATTATAATAATTACAGTTGTAGTGTTCGCTCTCCCAGTTTCTCTCAGTACGAAAATCCTACAGAGGATTACAGAAAAGGAGAAAATGATTACTGCAGTTATAACCAAGTTGATGAAAGTCATCGTGATTATAACTTCAGCCCGGATGTTCTCTATCAGCGACCACATGAGTACTCTGCGGACTCTGTAAGGAAACAGGGTTTGGACTACGTCCATAAGATTCGAACTAATAACCCTTTTTCAAAAGTAAGTTCTGAGAAGATAGTAGATGACCGTAAATTTAATCCTTCCCATTTCGTTCAAAGAGAGTTCAATCCCTTCAGATCAGTGGGAAATCCTGAAATAAGTAACTTACACGAATCATCTGATAATTACTTCAAGAAGATGGAGCTCTTCAAACCTCGGTTTGCTCTGTTTGACGGCCAACCTCATCGGTTTCATGCCTGGCTTTCTCTGGTTAAAAATGAATTATCCAATGTAACTTTGAATTCTATTGACACTATCAAAGTATTGATGGCAAACACAACTGGAGAACCACTACAACTGATAGAAGATATCTTTTATGCCGGTGCTAGTGATCCAACCAGAGCTCTGCAAAACATATGGAAGGAGCTTAACCAACAGTTTGGATCAAACATGCAGGTATCGTCATGTCTAGTTAAGAAAGTAACAGAATTTCCTCTTATTAAAGGTTTGAATCAAAATAAACAATTAAGAGATTTACTTCATTTATGTCAGCTGATTGATTCATACATGAATGTTTGCAACGAATTACGAATTTTCAATTTGGCATCCGGTTTAAGAGATATATGGTCTAAACTTCCTGATTACTTGCAAAATAAATGGAGAAGTTACGGTAATGAGTACGAAAATAGACATTTTGGTTTGAATCCTTCTCTTTCAATATTCATAATTTTTCTGGAAATTCAAGTGAAAGAAATATGTAACCCTAACTATGAGAAAGTAGGTACTACTCGGGATTTCAAATATGCAAAACATCGTCAAACTACCGTCTTAAAAACCAAATTAGATGAATCTTATTCCTCAAATGACGAAAATTCTAATGTACATCCAGAGAGACCTAAATTGAATTGCCCCATCCATCTTTCTACTAGACATGATCTTTGTGATTGCTTCAAGTTCAAATCTATGTCTTATGAGGATAAAAGAAAGGTGTTAGTAGAAAACCGGAGATGTTTCAAATGCACCGGTAATCATATGATTAAAAATTGCTCTTCTGATCTCAAATGTGAACTTTGTAATGGCAACCATTCTTCTTTGATGCACAACGAAAGACGTAAGCTAGGAAATTTTAATAAATTTAAGGGTGAAGATTCTGAGCAAAGAAATAGTCTTTGTACTCGCGTTTGTAATGATTCTAAGTATGCTAGAAATTGCTCTAAAACTCTTCTTGTCGAATTGTCCCTTCCTAAGATTTCGGATAAGGTACTCAAAACGTACGCTATTCTCGACGATCAATCATCATCGTCCTTTATTGACCCTTCTGTTATCGAATATTTCAATGCACCTTCAACTCCTGTACATTATTCGCTCAAAACACTTCAAGGTTTAAAAACGGAAATTCAAGGAAAAGTTGTAAAAGATTTAGTAATTAAAGGGGTTGGTTGTTCACAATCATTTGAACTTCCATCAATGCTAACTAACAGTGCAATCCCTGATACGAAAGATGAAATAGCAACTCCAAACATTGTGAAATTGCATAAACATGTCAGGCACTTGGCTCCTCTGTTCAATGAACTAGATAATAGTGCTCACGTCACCTTACTGTTGGGTCGAAATTGCGAACAAATATTGGCAGTAAATTGCCACGGTGATAGAGTACCCTATGCATATGAGACAAAGCTTGGCTACGCTCTAGTAGGTAAAACTTGCTTACAAAAAGATTCTGGTCCGAATATATGCCTTAGAACCTCCTTAGATCACGAACATTTTGAGGTACGACCTCCTACCGTCAGTAATAATAAATGCTTAGCCAAGCTTCCTCTTGTTGAGGATATATTTGACGAAAGATCGGATGACGAATTGCGCGGTTATTCAGTCGACGAGAAAAGGTTTCTCGAAATAATGAATGATAAAGTGCAAGTGAACGAAGAAAACCATATCACGCTCCCATTGCCATTTAAAGAATCAGACCCTTTTTTACCGAATAACCAGCAAGCTGTATATTGTCGGACAAGAAATACTCTTCTTAGACTTAAGAAAGATAAATCCAAGATGGATTCTTGTTTGACCTCAATGAAAAAGAATATTGATTCTCAATTTGTAGAGGTCGGGTCTAACGAGGAATTAGTTGCGCAACCGGGAAAAGCTTGGTGGTTACCAATCTTTCCTGTATCACACGCCAAGAAGAAAGTAAGATTGGTCTTTGATTCTTCAGCCGTGTACAATGGAACATGTCTTAACGATCATCTTCTTAAAGGGCCGGATGAGAATAATCGTCTCAAAGGCGTTTTGATGCGTTTTAGAAAAGGTCCAGTTGGCTTCTCTTGTGACGTAGAAGCCATGTTCAATCAGTTTCATGTCAGCTCCTCTGATTCTAATTACTTACGTTTCCATTGGTTTATGGATAATGATCCTGCCAAGCCACTAATCCAGTATCGGGCACGTGTTCACATATTTGGAAACAAACCTAGCCCTGCTATTGCAAATTTTGGTTTGAAATATGCGATTAGATTAGAATCAGACTCCTGTATCAAACGTTTTATCTACGACAACGTTTACGTTGATGATGGATTATGTTCTACTGAAACTGCTGAATCTGCCATCAAGACAATCGAGTCAACTAGAAAATCTCTACAGGAAGTTGGCGTGAGATTGTGTAAAATCGTGTCAAACTCATCTGAGGTATTGAAAGCATTTGCTCCTTCAGAGCTAGCAACTCCGAAACTAATGGAATTCAGTGAGAATGAAATCCATGGGGCCCTTGGGGTTGCTTGGAAAACTAATGAGGACAAATTTGTGTTCATTCACAAGCCCTCAAATAAACCTTTCACACGAAGGGGTATGTTGTCAGTGTTGAACTCTGTTTTCGACCCACTAGGAATGGTTTTGCCTTTTGTTGTAACTGGTAGAATTCTACAACGTAAAATCTTGTCAGATTCTCAAAACAATTCTGACCGGGGCTGGGATGTTGAATTACCCGAATCTTATTCGAACGAGTGGAAGTCATGGATGCTGACCTTATCCAGACTAAGAGATCTCCAGATGCCACGGAGTTATGTTCCTTATGGATTCGGAAGAATAAAGAAACAAGAAATTCACACATTTTCTGATGCATCTTTCTATGCTATCGCATCTGTATCCTATATTAAAACCATATCCTTAAATGATGACGTAAATGTATCGTTCATAGCTGCTACTGCTAAACTTGCACCTAAATCCACTTCATCTATTCCAAGATTAGAATTGTGCGCAGCTCTGGAAGCTGCGTTACTATCTGTGGAAATAGTGAATGAACTTAAACTTGAATCCGTTGAAGTATTTCTTTACTCCGACAGCACAGTGACACTAGGATACCTTAACAATTCAGCTAAAAGATTCAGTAAATACATCTCCTGTAGAGTGTCTCTGATAAATAAATGTTTTGCTTCAACTTCGTGGAGATATATTCCCTCAAGTTTAAACCCTGCAGACATCTGTACTCGGCCACTAGGAGCGGAAGAAGTCATAAACTCCAGATGGATCAAGGGACCTGAATTTCTGAGAAATCTCGACAATACTGAGTTTTTGTACAATAATGCTGGATCTTTGCCAGAAACAGTTCTCGACGAAAAAGTTTTGCTTAATATAGCAAAGGAAGGTTGTGCTGTCTTCGATCAAACTTGTGCAAGGATAAATCAGCTAAATAAGTTGGTACGTATTTCCATGATCGTTCTTAAATTCTGCAGAGTTCTTTTGATTCGAGTGGGAATAACTCCCATCACCCTGACTGATGTAAGTTATCAGACTGCTAAACAGTTTCTCGTTAGAGATGCACAAGATTCATCTTTCAAGATCCTGAAGGAGGAGCTTCAAAATGACAAAACCGTCAGCGATAGAAGAATGAGTCAATGGTGTCCATTTATTGATCGTGATAATTTGATTAGAGTTGGTGGAAGACTATCCAATGCTCCCTTTTCATACAATGTAAAGTTTCCATTACTAATCCCTTGCAATCACCCAATCGCTGAAATCTTTATTTTGCATTCTCATCAGAAAGTGAAACACCAAGGCAGACTTATTACTTCATCAGCTTTGCGCTCTTCGGGCTACTTTCTTCAGAATGGTTCTAAAATGATCAAGAGTTTCATCAACAAATGTTTTGCATGCCGTAAATTGCGTGCACCATTGGAATGTCAAAAAATGAGTGACTTACCGGCTGTCAGACTGACGAAAACTCCTCCTTTCATGTACTCAGGTATAGACGTATGTGGACCCTTTCAGATCAAATCGAGTGTAACTACTCGTAGAAACACTGGCACGGTGAAAGTTTGGTTACTTTTAGTAACTTGTCTCTATTCTAGAGCAACTCATACGGAGATTTTGCCATCATTAGACACCAGTGCTTTTATAAATGCTTATCGCAGATTTGTCTGTATACGAGGTCATTGTCAAAAACTTAGAAGCGACCGCGGGACCAATTTCGTAGGTGCCAAGAACATTGAGAACAATTTTTCATTCAGTGATTTCAAATCTGAGCTTCAAGTTCATAACACTGAATGGGAATTCAATCCTCCTCATGCCAGTCATTTTGGTGGCATTTGGGAAAGGAAAGTTGGCTCTCTCAAAAACATATTGAGCGCAGCTATCGGACAACTTGGCAAAAGAACTTTATCTCTCGATGAATTTTCCACTCTGGTTGCTGAATCCACCAGTATAATGAACAACACGCCCTTACATGACATCCTCCATGATCCTAACGAACCTCTTCCCATTACTCCGGCCATGTTATTAACACATAAGGAAGAGGAGGTTTCTCCGTCTATTGATGATTTCTCACCTAAGGATATCCTAGCCTATGGTAAAAATAGGTACAGACGTGTTCAACATCTTGCTAACTACTTTTGGCAGAGATGGAAAGATGAGTATGTAATGAGTCTGAATCGAAGGAGAAAGTGGGTGACCGAAAATAAAGCTATAGTAATTGGTGATCTCGTCTTGGTTAAAGAAAAAAACCTGAAACGGAATAAGTGGCCTATCGCCAAAGTGGTTGAGACTGTACAAAGTAAAGATAAAAGAGTTAGGTCTGTTTTCGTGAAGATGGTTAACCAAAAAACGCCTAGAGTACTTCAAAGACCGGTAGTTGATTTGGTACTTCTGTCCACCAAGTAAATGAAATAGATCGTAAACTTTTGTTCTCTCACTGTATTAATGTAACTAGTCTTAAGAGAAATATATTTATTATTATTTTTGTAATAGATCTATCAAGGTTTTTTTTTATATTTCTTTATATGAATAATCTGTAATTTATTTGACCGGATGGTCAAAAGGGGGGAGTGTGCTGGAACAGCCATTTTTTGTTGAATTTATTTTGTTATTTAATATATGTTGTTCCTTGTTCAATTACATAAGGAGTGCACCTCTCATGTGATTTCGAGTTTAATTTGTTTCAGTCTGCCGTTTGCTATTGAACGGGAAGGCTGCATAGTGTATATTCTGTTGCGTCATATGACGAATCTTTGTGTTATTCATCTACCATTTCCTTCAGTTCTGCTATAAACTGTAAGTTTATTTAAACTATGTTTGTTTAACTATGATCCATATATTAGCTATTGATGTATGTATTTTATTTGAGTGAATCATGAGCTTGTATAATAATTAGGAGTGCGATTACTTACAATGTATTATTTTTGCTTTTTGCCTTTCAGGCTACGTATTACATCACTGGATTTATCAAGAGTTTCATTTCACCTGAGTTAGAATTCAGGACATGAACAACAATATAAAGTTAGAGATCTATGATTTTCATTCATTCCTTAATTGAAGAAATTCGCCGACAAATATTAATTATATATATTTCACCATATCGATTTTATCGTAATAAATAGTCTAATACCTACATTTTTATATCAGAAATTATTCTATATAGTTCTTCAATTTCAATCATTGTTGGAGAATACACAATCGATCGTAGTCGACACGAATCCAATTATTATTGAATATCATCTGAGCTAAATTCAATAAATGATTTCAGTATTAGGTATATATATAATTATATATTAACATTTACGATGCATTTAATTATCTATTTGACCAAGTAATCAAAAGTTATTTCATGAAGATCTATAACCAAATATTTCCGATGCGAGTATCTGTATACCAGGTGACGTCATGAGTCGCTCGCGTGACGTCACACTTTCGCGTCATTTTCAAGTGCGAGTATCCTTCTAACTATTTAATTCATGATGGTACTAACCGGTGACCCCCAAGAAAAAAAATAGACCACAGAAGTAACTACCTGGCTATGTAGTACCTACCTAATTAGTATAGGTATATAACTATAACAGAGGTAAATAGGGATGTCAGCATATTGTTTGCACCATTAGGGTCTCTAGTACCCCCATAAGAACTTACATTGATATTTATTGATCTTAATAAGAGTAAAGTAAATGAATAATATAACAATTAAGATTTCCGTCTTTTAGATACAGCCATGAGTGGAAGGAAGCTGAAAAAATAGTTTTATTTTAGTTTTACGAGAACTTTTTAGATTATAATGTTATTTTACCGGTCTTCTGAAGTGAGGTGTATGATATCTGATAGGACAGACCAGTCTATAAGCCTTGGCAACCGACAAGTTGACAACCTCATTAAACAGAGTGAAGAAAAAGAAGAAGATTAGGAGGCTTCAAGGCTTGTCTTGCTTCACAGTTGGTTTCAAATGTGACTAAATGTATACCAAAATTGTATAAAAAAAATTTTAAATTAAACTGTTACTGCTCCATGAGTCCATTTTGCTTTTTCCAGCAACAGACAGACTGCGTGCTGAGTAGAGTGCTGACTGGAATTTACATATTAGGAATGGACTGCCATGTATAAGAGTATGGCAGTTAAAGCCAATTAATTGGCTTAGATTTGAAATGGTCAAATCTCAGATAGGGTCACGCCACACCGTATTTCATGGTAAATTCCACCAACTTGTCGGTAGAATTTTTATCCACTGAGAATAATATTTTTTTATTATTTGGATTTTTAGCTATTTATCCCTATGTTACCATTAATTTTCAGTGGATAACCAGACTGCAGGAACTGGGAAACTGTTCTCCAAGAAATCCTCTAATTTGGCTTTTGCTCTCAGTAAAATACATGTAAATATAGGAAGAAACTAAGGATTGTTCGCACAGAAAATGTTAAAAATGTCCCATATTCTGCAGACTGGGTGGATAAATGGGTAAAATGTTTGTGGACCAGACTGTATTTCATGGTAAATTCCACCGACATGTCTGTAAATTTTAAGCCCATTTAAAAATATCTGAATTTTGACCTTTTTTAAATCTAAGCCAATTAATTGGCTTTAACTGACATGGGCTGGAACTAGTAAATATGTAGCAGTTTACTGCATTTAGACTATAGAATTCATCTGTTAGCGTGAGCCTTGATGAGTTATCTAAAGTTCCAGTCCAGACTGCAGGAACTGGTAAAGTGTTCTCCAAGAAATCCTCTATTTTGGCTTCTGTTCTCAGTAAAATACATGTAAATATAGGGGGAAATTAAGGATTGTTTGCACAGAAAATGTTAAAAATGTCCCATGTTCTGCAGACTAGGTTCCAGTCTCCAGATTAAAACTGAATTTTGACTCTGATGTTAGAAAAATTATAGGTTTTCTGCATAAACTACTTTCTGGACAGTGGACACTGTTCATAGAGCTAAAGAGCTGTTAAAAGATTAAATGAATTTTGTTATTGAATATCATTCATTTAATATTTTATTATACTATCATTTACTGTTTGTTCTGTGTTTGATAATATGCAGTTAATTTAACATGTTCTTAATTTTTCAGTTGGGTAAATAATTACCTGAGTTTTTAATGTCCTATTGACGCTACTCTTCTTTCTACAATGAGTCTTACAATTAAACAGTCGGCAGGAGGACTTCTCAGACAACTGCAGGTATGATGTATTTTAAATTAAACTGTTATTGAGCAATCTCCTATATTTTATATATATATATGTTTCTATATTAAAATTCTTAGACAGGTTCAATAAGAACAAATGAAAGTTTATTCAGTATATTTTAAAATCTTGCAACATGAGGTAGGTTGCTAATTAAGAATAGCTACTACGTTTTTTTCTTCTGACTAATAAAATAGTTTTTCTTGTTTTAATTTTAATGATATTCATTCATCATAATGTAGCTAGTGGTTTTGAACAAAAAATATTCTTCCATTCATTCTTTAATGAAGTAAAATTTAAGCTAGTCTAAGTTAGCTAATCTCTAACAGACATATTCATTCCATATAAATATATATTCTTCTTTCAAATCACCATATAAAGAAAAATAAACATTTTAAGCAAGGGAACATTTAATATAGCTAATTCATAAATCATTCTTTAAAATTTGAGTTGCACAAAGTATATTCTTTTCTGACTCATTCATAACTAAATGGTAATAACTTTTTCAGGTTGTAAGTCGATTGGTGTCTTCACGTTGTCTCAGCACTGATATGATCTCCTCTGAAGGCGGTGGTGAAGTTAAAAATATATCAAAAGAAGCAATCATAGATTTTCCAAAGTTTAATTTAACAAAGTAAGTCAGTTTGAATAAAACTATAGGGTACTACTTGGAAACTATGTTTTGGTTAGATTATTAATCATCTTTTTCAATTCTAATGATATATAATGCTACTTACACTTTTGGCAGAATATCGGTATCTAGTATCTGTGTCGGCTGTTAAAAATTGCCATCAGAATTTCCAATAGCTATCAGATAATTTTTAAATTCTCCTTTAATATCTGATTTTCAATTCAACTTTAATGTAGGTGGATTAAATAGCTATTATATATCATCATTCATAAATTTTAATCTATTAGATCTACTAAGAATTTATTGATCAGACAATTCAGTAGCAGGAAGTATCTTTCAACCAATATTAACAAGTACACGAAGGGTGGCCTTATTTTTGGACAGCAATCTGTAGATGTGGCACATCAGCAAAGTTAGAGTTGAACAACCGTGCACGGGTTAATTTGCTTACACGTGCATAAAATCTTGTTAACTCGCTTGTGTGAACTAAATCATTTTATTCCATTGGTAGCTATGACTAGGTTTCTACTTCTTTTTCAGAAAATGTATTCCAACTCTAACCTTTCAAATTAGCTACTATGGAACACAGTCAGAACATTTATTGAAATTACTGTGTGACCTTCGTTACTAAAGTTACCTTAAATAACAATAAATTGATTTCTTACTCCAGAGATTCTTCAATTAACCTCCTCTCTATTTCAGATCTCGATCACTAGAAGCACCCAGAGAAGCTTTCGTTGAGTCACTGTGGGATGACAAACCAGTTGGGCTGATGTCTTTGAATCCTGAGGTCTTTGCCGCCTTTCCCCAACTACACACCATCTACAAAAACTTTGAGTGGCAGCTAAAGTACAGATATGTTGTGAGTGATTCACATGATTACTATAATTATAGGTAGGGCAAGTACTGAGTTATCGGTTGGTTTCCCATTTTCGGACACTTAGGAAAAAAAAATTATTATTTAACTTGAATGAATTTAGAATCAAATTAAATTTACTATAATATGATCCTAGATAGGAGAATAAATAAATATAAATTGTGTATCTTTAACTTATAATTTGGTTTCCCGAGGATGAGTTTAGAATAAAATTGAAAGAAGAAACGGCAGTATTTATTAGCTACTAGTGTATTTTCCTGTTAAAAATAACGGGTCATCATCAATACCAATTTATTACCAGTTATTAGGTTACTTCTAATGAATTCAATTAAAATTAAATTTTCTGTATAGTCTAATTTATTTTATAGATAAAATACATTTAAAAATTGAATAAAAACAGGGGAACTTAAATATCAAGTCTATATATTCCCGTGCGTATCATAGTTACATTCTTCATGTTTAATACCCGTAGTGTAAAAGCGGACACCAAATAAATAAATAAACACACGAGGGAAATTAGTACGATAGAATATTGATATCTGCTGTTTCGAAAGAACAAATCTATTTCTTTCTTCCCTTTTTCAGGAGTACAATGAGGAAATGTCAAGGGCGGAAGTGAGAGGCGGGGGAAGGAAACCCTGGCCACAAAAAGGCACAGGAAGGGCCAGACATGGATCCATCAGGTAGTTAAAAGTAGCCTAGATAGCATAATTTTACCTACAATAAATTAAATATGGATGGGGAGAGCTAAAGTGGTGAGTCAGTGGCCAAAATTATATCTCGTCTTGCAATATTAATTAATTTATTATTAATTAATTATAAATTAACGGTTAATTCCTTATTTTTGGGTCACTTACTGGCAATCTGGCGTTATTCCAATTGAGTAATGATATAACAAATCAAATAAGGTTTTCAGCGTCCTGCTATCGCTGCAACACTTCCTCTCTCTAGTGTAGTTTATCATAACTCTATGGGATAGCTACATCATATGTTAATTTAGTGAAATGATGTAGCTAGCTAAAGGAAGGGTGTTTCAGAAAAAAGGAAACTGAAGAAATTATAGTTAGGTAAGTTATGAATTATCGGTCAGTTTCACATCTTCGGTCATATAAGAAAAAACGACCTGCAGGGATCATGAATACCAATTAAATTAGAAATAACAATTGCAATATCGTTTTTTCTTATTTGACCGAAGATGTGAAACTGACCGATAACTCGTAATTTACCCTATTGAGTGTTGCCCTCTTGGTTGGGAGATTTGGCTTTTGTCCACCGCTTTTATGAATAAAAATTATGCTGAGATGTATGTCTTTAACCAGTCAGAATCTATGAAAGTTGAGCATATGATAAGTTAGGATATGAAAGTTATGTTGCCTTTCTTCTGAGACACCCTGTATATCTTCAACGGCTGAGATGAGGTCCAGCTCTATACCCAGGGTATGATTGTTGTTGTTGATCGTTTCACCTATAACTTCATTTTAGTTTAAAATGGATATTTTTATTGTCTGGGCAGATTAGAGAAATTAGAGTCATTCTATTGCAAAATTGCCTTTTAAAGGTTTAGATGTTGTGAATAACTTCAGTTAATATACAGTTTACCGTTACCGCATTATCAGCTCTTACTCTAATTCTTTGTTTTTTTAGGTCTCCGTTGTTTAAGAAGGGTGGTTCCTGCAGTGGCCCCCGTGCCTACACAACCCTCTTCTACATGCTACCCACCCATCAGAGGATAAAGGGACTCGTGTCTACTCTCTCTGTTAAATTTGCACAGGTTGGTAACTCGTACAGCTGGGGTAAGTTATGAATTATCGGTCAGTTCCACATTAACGATAATAGGAAAAGAGTGTATAATTTTAAGTCGTTATTTTAAATGGTATCCATGATACCTACCTGCAAACTTGAGAGGACTTGCTAGTATCATGGATACCAATTAGAATAACTGGTTAAAATGTCAAATTTTTTACTTTTTCGTTATGATCGAAGATTTGGAACTGTCCGATAATTCGTAACTTACCCCAATATAAGCAATGTCTAGTCTACTGGGAATTTGAATCCCTCTTCTAAATTCAGCTTGACAATAGGTTTTGATTGAAGGAGTTGCTTTCAACAATGGTTTATCTGTTGCGACCTTATTGCAAAGACAATATTGTAGGTAGTTACTTTAAAGGAATTAAATCTTCTTTAAACCATGCGAATTACAGGATTGTTTTAATTCTATTTTTTACAAATAAATTTGAAGTTTGAACTTTTTATTCTTTATAAAGAATTATTCATTTAGAAACAAGATAGAACAATTATGGTTACATTAATACATTGTAATCAACCTCTGAACACATTTACTTTAAAAATTTCACCCTAAAACACTCCCCTTGAAATTCTCTCTCAATTCCATAAAATCGGATGTAACTAATCAATCTACTTCTATTTTATTCAAAGTGACAGTTACAAAAGTTGTTCAATTCACTCCATTTTCTTTTTCAGGATGACATCAAAATAGTGGACAGTTTAGACCTGCCTACCAATGACCCTAAATACATAGAGGAGTTGGTGGAGAAGAGGATGTGGGGACCTGCTGTACTCTTCAGTGACATGTGAGGAAAACAAACACAGTTAGGCCGTACACACGTAGGGTTTTTTGAGTCTTTCCACCGAACTTTTTGCTAAGCTCCTCCTACTTTTTCCACGAAACATTTGAATCATAAGAGAAAAAAACGACATCATTATTTTATTTACCAATTAAAATTAAATAATTACTAGCTATTACATAGTTTATTCTTATATGACTGAAGATGTGAAACTGACCTATAATTCGTAACTTACCCTATATCTGCTACACTAGTTAATGTGTCGTAACTAATTTCTCTTCTTTCCCGTAGCAATGACGAGATGCCTAGTAACATCACAGAGGCCACTGACACCATCCCTCACTTTACCCTCATGCCAGTGTACGGTGAGTGTCAAGATAGATTGGGAACATTAAAAGAAACTATATTTGCTAAAATCTAAGGGGAAATAACTAAAATATTTATTTCTATTCATATTCAAATTCTATCTCTGAGCCCTTCCAGGTAACCTTTTCCGGTTATTAGTGGGCGTTAAAAGCCTGGGTTTGCATTTTTTCTCTCATGAGCTTGGCAGTTTTTGTTTTTTCCAATACTGTAAAACTTACCTGAAGACAAGTTCCTGAATTATGAAATGCACACGAGTTATGAAGTTTTCTATGTTTAAATTATAGAAAATGATATACGGCAAGAATTGCGTCATAGTAAACCTCAATGACCATAGTTTTCTATGATTTTAATCATAGAAAACTATCCAGTGCACCCTAGATATGAAGTGACTCTGAGTTATGAAGTAACCAGTGCTTCATAACTCAGGAGTTTCACTGTACTATTATTACTATGGAGAAATTTGCTTAAGAGATTGATGGATAATTACCTTTGTTTGTGGATGAAGTTTTATGATAGTTAAAATTGCTCTCCACTTTGAATTCATTTGGAATCAAATTTAAATTATATGTTGATGTAAAAATTGATGGTGTAAATCTAACCAAATTTCGTATACTATAAATGAAATTTCAAATAATCCAAAAGCTGTAATAAATGTACCTGTAACTTATATAATCAATATACTGAATTTGAGTCGCATGCGAGTCGACTATAGTTCCATATATATATATTATATATATCGCTCATTCGCGACAACACTGTCATAACTACAAAAAAGCTATTTTTCAGGAGAGGCATTTTAGTACTTGTAATGTACGTACATTTAATGGTATATCGTTAGGACATTTAGCCTCTCTAGCGGTACATTTTTGAGCTACAATTATGAAACTTCCACCAAAATAATCAATATTTTTAGGTTTATGTGGATAACTCTAAAATAAATTGTGTTTATGACACTGTTCTTGCAAATGAGCGATGTGTAGCTACCCATGCCTTATTTATGAAGTACTGTTTCTTTTTCAGGTCTTAACTGCATGTCAATGCTGAAGTACCAGACCCTAGTGCTGACAGTGTCAGCCGTCAGACGCATAGAGGAGAGAATGCTGCACCACACTTACAACATCAAGTCAATGTTCAAAGACGATGAGTTCAGAGAGAAAACTTTCTTGAATTAGAACCTCTTCAACTTGTAAATATACAACTCTGTCCAACTGGTTGATTATTGATTTAATTTCTAAAGAGGGGGTTTAACGTCAGCCTCGGAACATGGTTATTCATGAAACTAATCTAGCACCAATATAGATACACCAGAGTATTTAAACACCCATCATATCTATAGGGTTGTGACAATATGAGTTTGAAATCATAGATCCTAAAAATATTATAGACGGAGTCTCTGAGAGAATTAGAGTATTGAATGGTTCTAAACCAGCGGTATATAGTATTCGATACCATTCCATTTCGTCTGTGATATTCTTAAGATATAAGTTTTTAAGTGCATATTGTCACAACCCTATATATCTATGAGATTTCTCACAAAATTCAGATACATTAACAAGAATTCAGTCATGTACTTACAATATTCAGCTTTTGATATTAAAACTTTTATTCTATTAAAACCTAGTTAATAACCGAGTAGCTTTTCTGCGTTCATGAGCTTATATAAAAACTTGCATTCAAGTTTAAATATTTTATGGTTCATGAACAAAAAGGATTACAAATTTTACACCCATGATTTAAATCATTTAATAGATACACAGGTATACATATGTACAAACATAATTATTCACATGGCTTACTATCTAAATCCGTAGATAATTCTTATATCCAAATTTCAAATAACCTAACACGGTTAATTAAAATTGGAATGTCATTAATTTATCAAGATACTTAGCTGATAAATTTAAACACTTGGAAGCGTATGTCTATTGCAGAAACTCTATTCTAATATTTGCATCACTGTCTTTACTATTCAAAACAAAAAATACATTAGCTATCAAATTTTCTAGCCCAAAATTAACATCCAACAGGCGCCTAAAGATAACAGTCAAAAACTCCATTTATTCGAGATTGTAAAAGTTCTACTGAAGACTACATGCGTTTAATAAGGTAAGTACCTGTTCAAGTATCAACTCTGTGAGATTGTTTAGGTATCCTAAGACCCTCTGTGTCTTTGATTGTAACTTTATGTACAGCAGCGTGGAAAAGATACTTCACAGTTAGGGTTTTCTCTTCGCCAGGACACGGGTCATAGAAACCCGGCAATTGACTTTTAGACGCTTCTTGTAGGATAAGTTTGCTATCTTTGACTAGACACTGCAAGGCAATTGTCACATCCAGGAGATCAGAGTCCTCTGAATTGATTTCACTGTTCTGCCCCAGTACCAGAATACCATACATTGCATTTAGAATGACCACACCTTTCTTGTTCTCCTCAAACTCTACAATTCGCTTGCACGTTTCAGTCATCAGAATAACGGCAGAAAGGGCTTCCTGGCGAGACTTTGCAAGTTTTTCTTTATTGAACTCCTTTTTCTTGGCTAGATTCAGTTTCTTCTGTTCCTGCAAGTACGGTTGAATGAATAGTTTGTCGATGGTGAGCCAACCTATGAGTGGCAAGACGGAGCCGTAGATTATTGGGGCGGGAAGTATGTCGTCACAGAGAGCCACATTGCAGGTGTAGACTTGGGTGGCTCTCCTAAGTCTCAGTCTGAGTAACACACCCTGGGGTATACCAATGCACATTGTAGCCATCAACAAACTGTGCTGTGAAACTTTCTTCTCGGCAGAACACTCCAAAGAACTTTGCATATTGCCGTACTTCACAAATATTTTGAGATTGGCGTCATATTCAGGGATTTTGTGGAGATAGGAGGCAGAGATATAAGAACTTGGTATTCCAAAGTGAAGATTGGCATTGAAATTCAGTCTGTTGGTTGTCCTGTTGATGGAAGTTGTCATACCGCTACCTAACCCAACTTTCCATGACAGAGCACCCACTGTATGTTGGTCTAACTGATTGGCAATGGTTAGAACAGATCCGAACTTCAAACCATTTGGTGAAATGGCAGATTGGATGACTGCATTGCCTGAGCAACCTTTACAGAGGCTGCGGAAATATTTTAACCCGAATTGCATACCAGACCCAGCCCCGACCTCTAGTTCTGCCCAGCTCTCTTCAGACAAAACTCTCCTGATGGAACAGGTCATGACACCATTACCCCGTCCATTCTGACTGCCAAGTTGACCTGAATTGAATGAAAAATGGAATTGAATGCTAAGGATATCTTATCCCAATTACGAATGAAGATCTTTCATTAGAATCATGTTGTAAAGTATAAAATTGAGTCAATATCTAGCATCAAATTATATTTATTTAGTGAATATAACAAGTATATATTGAAATATATTTGAATGAAAATAGAAAATATAAAGTTAAATAATTAATATATTTTGATTTCGGTATGAGTAATACTGCAAATTAGATTTATGATTTTATATTACATTTGGTTAAATAATTATTTCAAATCAATATTTAGCAATGATAAAAAAATATGGAGGAGCTTTCAGAGATAAAATTTTTCATCAACCCACCTCCTAAAATTGCTGTGTATTTGTTCGTAAGGGGAGCTTCGATAGATTGACTCAAAGACATCGAACTGATTTCGATGTGAGGGAAACCAAACATATCTCTGAAAAAGGGAGCAACGGCATTAAGAAGAAACCCTTAAACGATGTGCTAGAATATCATATTCAAGAAATAAATAAAACTAGCTTTATTTGCAAAACCATTTAAGAATTGAGTAGCTAGCTTCAAATAAATGAAATAAATTGTCATTTAATACATTATTTCCCTTATTCAAGGAATTTCGATGCATTTCAGTTTATAAATTAAAAGATGTTAAATATTTAAAAGGATACAATTTTAACCAATTGTTAAATGTTCTAATTAGGAGTGGGCAGAGTGGCTAATTAAAGAAGGAATAATTATATTTTGTTAGCTTTTTCATCTGATATCTATAAATGAGTGTAAAGTTAAGACTAAAAATGGAAACCTTTTTAATCTGGGTGGCACCTCTAAGTTTAGAAATCACAACTAAGAATATAGTTATAAAAATATAGTTTTTTGTGAATAAGTTGTTTAGGATGTTTCTAAAGTTACTGTCTGATTAATTGGCTATTGAGATTAGTATCTCAAAAACCTTTACTAGGTATAACTTTAAATTTTAGGTGGAAGAAATGTAAACTTTTTGGGCACACCGATTATCATTTATGTATCACATTATTTAAATGATAGCTTCACCTTATATCAGGCAGGCGCATGTCTTCTGGGTCTGACTCATTGAACAGTTCTGTAGCATTGATGGTCATGCTCACAGAGCTGCGTGGATTGGTTTGCTGATGCAGCCTTTGTGCCTCTCTCTCCCTGAGAACATTGGAAATATGTTTATATAGACAGATACAATGAAGGAAACTTTCAATGGTCTAGAGAAATAAAATGAAGAAGGTAGCTAATTTCAATAGGGAATATGACACAAAGAATCTAAGATGGAGAATCTGCATGATAGACAAAAGACAGATGGATGGTACTAATTTAATTTATTCTTACACTAATAATAATTCTAATATGCATACCTAGCAAGTCTTTCATACTCCTCACGAATCTCCTGAGGAGTTTTAGTCCTGTGAACCACTTCCCAGCCTTGTGTGGCAAGACCGGCCACACCCAAACTGTCATAGATAGCGCGCTGGTGTGGATCAGAGAGAACTGCGGAGGATTTTTTTTAGAAGAATTAAATTAGTTACTAGTACTAGATAGAGTCGGTTACAAATTATCTGTTGGTTTCACATCTTCAGTCATATAAGAAAAAAATGATAAGGTGAAACATATTGATAGTTTGCCACTTACCCTACACCATAAAATTCTAATAATCACATCAATATTTCAACATATTTGTATCAGATTGTACAAAAATCTATCATATAATCTTTAGGAAATATATAATTGGTAAGATCAATTGATTGATTGTAATCTGAAATAACATAATCTATTGAATTATGGCATTTAAATTTGAATAGAATTATTCAAATGTTTGATAAGTATACAGTTTTAAAATAAAACTCATAAGAGCATTAATTGAAGAAATTCTATTTCCTCTTCTCTGTCCTTTTTGCTTTAAAAATATGAAGACTTACTTAAAAATGTGAATAATAAATTAACAATTAGGCCTTACCTTCATAAGCTTTCTTAGTTTTGCTAAAGAGAATTTCCGCTTCTTTTTTTCTCTCAGGGTTTTGATGTTTGTCAGGGTGGTATAATTTGCTCAACCGTCGATACTGATTGATGATCTCTTCGTCGGTCGCCTGAAAGTGAAAGAGATGTTAAGAATAAATGGCATTAGAGTTGTAAAAGTTCTTTATCCTTATAAATATACCCAGTCTGCAGAATATGGGAGATAATTAGGTTAAATTCTCTCCAAACAATATTGAATTGATTTCTATATTTATATTAATTTAATAATTTTGCTATGAACATTTATGAATTGATCCCTATATTTACATTAATTTTGCTACAAACAGAATAAGAGATCTCTATGAACACTTTACCAATTCTTCACTCTGCATCATTTGTCTCTTTTCCCGCAGAGATTTTAATTTGAGAGAGAGTTACTCTACGACTCTCAGCAGCAGATTCAGAATCTCCCGCAGCTAAATTAGTAAAATTACCAGTCTGAAAATAAGGTCTTCTCAGACCCAGGATTTTTTTTTACAGAAATTGGGATTTGGTTGCAGTAAATAACATGGGAACATAGGAATTAAATAGGTCTTGGGCACAGGATTAATCCACAAATCCTGCTGTACTTTTCAGACTGGCTAAATTAATGGTAACATAGGAATTAATTCAAGATCTCCAACAGAGATATAAAATTTCTAAAATTGGGCTCAGATTTGTCAGAGAATCTTGGAAAAACGTTCCATATTCAATTCTGCAGTCTACTTCCGGGGGAATTTCAGTGTGAACACTTTACTAATTTCAGCAGAGATGAGAGAGGCTCATGTGGAATAGATTTGGTTATTCCCCAAGTAATAAAGCATGTCCAAACTCGCCATTTTAATGGCGAGTTTGTGACAGTTATTTTGAGCCCTTCAAATGCAAATGGCGAGTTCTATCTAATTTTCTCCTATGCTACAATGTTATTTTGGAGAGAATTTATGAAAATTTGATCATTTTGGAGAGAATTTGTTGAATTTTGGAGAGAGCTGGTGAGAGAAATGGTGAGTTTATGAGACAAACTATTTTACTTGGGTTATTCCATTTAAATTTAAGAAAATTGTAAATTGAAATATTTGGATGGAAATTTAGCATCTGAAGTTTTTAGGTTTCTGCAGAAAGTGCACTGAGTGCTCAGTGTAGGTCACTGGCCCACTGCAGGACAGTGCACTTGCAGGGGAGGAATTTGCAAGAGTTCAAATAATTAATAAGAAACAGTCAAACCAGACTGGAAAACATAAATTCTAACAGAGTTACTCCTAACTTCATGCATTCCCATCAGTGATGTTTATCATCACAACAAGCCCAATTGTGAAGCTTAAATGACTTATTTTACATTAGTTTTCACTGAGAAGTTGAAATTTATAAAATAATTTACTGATTTCTGCATTTTTTAGGGTTAAAATGAGTAATTTTTGTTCATTCTAAATTCTTAACAGAGTTACTAGTCAATCTGAAATGAGTTATTATTCCACTCTGGCAGTCAAACAGAAACCCTCTAGTTAATCAAGATGAAGAAGAAATAATATAAAAATAGGTATATGCAAGAATATTAATGATAAATCATATATATTATATATGTTATATGTATGCTTTAGACTTTCAGCAAGATTGCAATAATTATATAAATATCATTGCATCATACTTTAGAGTTAATAACTTAATAGTCATACAGTCATACTCACATCTTTCCCAATATTCAGAAATGTGTAATAATCATCTCCTTCTAACAAACTCTCATTGTCAGAATCAATCATTTTGAATGTTATAAGCACAAACCGAGTGCATTAATACAAATAAAAGCTAATTTGACAACTCTGTGTTCTGCAACGCCGGTTTTAAGACCAAATTTTCCACTATCTAAATTACGGAAATTGAAAACAGCTTGAAGGCGTGTTTTACACAAAATAAAATAGTGAATCATTCACCATATATTTTTCGTGGCGAATTTGATTACATTCAAAAATGAAGATAGAATTGTAATACTTCGTAAAATGTGCAATTTCATTAGGGAAATGTTCAAGGAACGCATGGTAAATTGAATATCTATCTATTTACCTAGTTGAACATGAAACTCCTTGACAATTCTGAAGTTCTATGACTGTTCTGATAAAAAACAGAAAATTCAGTACAAATCTAAGCAAAATCAGACAGCTCTATGATAATTCTGAACAAATACAGAAAATCATATGACAATTATGAACAAAAACAGAAAACTCTGTACTAATTATTAACAAAAACAGAAAACTCTTTCTAACAATTACGAGCAAATACAGAAAACTCTAAAAAATTATGAACAAAAGCAGAAAATTCTATGACATTTCGTAATAAAAACAGAAAACTCTCAGACAATTCTGAACAAAAACAGAAAAATCTCAGACAATTCTGAACACCGTGAATAGTTTTCTATTAAATACTTTGGTGGGAGTAAATAAATATTTTGTATGCGAGGCACAAAATTTAGGACTTTTTATTTATATATTATTCAACTTAGGGAGTTGATTAATGAATAGGTACTTAATTACGTTGTTTGAGTAGGTATCTTTGTACTGTTATGTAGGTAGGTATTTGGGTACCTATCATATTCAGTGACTTAATAGGAAGGTAGCTAAACTAGTTGTGAACTTTTCATTAGTATGGATGTAGTGATTTGTGATTACCTACTACTTACTAGCTTATTAATAATTCTCACAATTACATTAATTAATTAAATGAGTGATAGGTAAACCAATTCATCTGTTTTTAAATTTCAATCGAGATATAGGCAGCAGTGTAGCTAGGTACCTACCTAGTTAATAGATTTAGATTTTCCATATTTATCAATAGTACCTAAATTATTGCTAAGTTGAGTAGGTATACCTGTTACCTTACTATTTGCAAAACTGCTTATAGGTGTGTTGTAACTTGTGGCTACTTGCCTAGTTGGAAATATTAAACATTATGCAATCAAATTAATCTGATTTCATTAGTATTGTATGAAATTATGAACTTTAGTACCTAGGTATATGCTACCTAACTTAAAAGTTAAAAATTAAGTAAAACTTGTAACTGGTAAATTCAAAATTGTAGTGTTTTGAAGCTAAGAATCTAGGATCAAACCACTCTGGAAAAACTAGTCTTTTCTGATAGATTAATTACTATGTTGGAGTTTAACAAACCTTAAAATAAAATAATGGAAACTGCATAATCTGCAGCATTTAGCTTATAAAATTCATACTTTCCACTTTCCAGAGTGGGGATCAAGCAAGTAATTTGCGGCACACTAACTAACTGCGGCCTCTAACAACAGAAACGTCATAGCTTGAAAGCTTCAAAACACATGTTAAAACTTAAATTAATAAATTATAGCGTGCTCTCAGCTCTGTGCTTCTTTTGGTAGGTATCCACCAGTCTGCCAGATTGCATTATTTCCTTTGTTTACAGTAATTTTGTTACAAACACTCCAGTCAGTCTGCAAAGCATGCACAGTGAATAGTGATGCACAATCAGTCTCCAGATAGTTTATTTTTGGGACAATTTGCTTGCAAAGATTTTCAAATTTCTCTCCAAATGGCCAAAAATCTTTAAATACATAATCTCCAATAATTACCTGTAAATATAAAAATTAATTGGAAAATTATCGTCGAACAATTCAGGAGACTAATTTCAAGTCCTCAATAGTCGCCAGACCCAGATAAACTTCACGACAACTGCATGCGTCCTCTCAGTCTGTATTTGATGCACAAAATCCCACTGACTTTTCCAAAAAGCTGAAAAAATCTAGTGACATCTACCATAGATTTCCAGTAATTTGGCTGATCCACCAACATTTTTCCACCGAAAATTGATAGTAATATAGGAATACCGAATAAATAGCTAAAAATCCACCGAATTTGATAAAATATTATTTTCAAAGGAGAAAAATTCTTCCGACATGTCGGTGGAATTTACCATGAAATACAGTCTGGGGTATGCAACATTTTTATGTAATTTCAGTTCAGAATGTTTTTTGAGAATCTCTTCAGAGGGCTGCAATTAAAAATTAAAGAGCAACAATTTACCTGCGTGACCCCTATGATGTTTCTGTTGTTTATTGTTATTTGTTAGAGGCCGCAGTTAGTTAGTGTGCAGCAATTTACCTGCTTGACAAGTTGACCCTAGTTTGTGTACTCGATAAGTCAGATATCCGGGTAGCTATCCCTGTAGGCGGTATCTCAAATATTTTCTACAGACTCGGCTAAGGAGACATCTGCAGATAAATCTCATTAAACCAGCTTATAATATAATACCTGAAGTATTTTAATTCTATTTTGAACTTCAGGCTTCAGTTAAAACCATATTAAATTATGGATAAATTGAGACGTGCCCTCAGTGGCCAAGATTCTTCTGATGAGCAAGATGAAGAGAGAGGAGGAATTATGTCACAGGTAAGAATTTTGTCCTCCATGTCATTATGTATAAAATAAAAACAGTATAATTATCATATGATATGACAATGTCTTGGTAGTTTACTTGCTACCATTTAGAAAAATATAACTGATTATTTAAATGAATTTTCTGTGTGACATTCTTTTCCCATTCCATGCTGCTTTTAAAGGATGAAGACACACCATTCCTTGGTGTCAGTCACGTATGTGTCTTAAAATGTTACCTGTTCAATATTGCTAACTGTATCCTAAACTATATGTCCATGCATTGAAGAGGTTAATAATACACAAATATTAATATCAAGGTTTTGAAGTTATGTGTATTACTTATTTAATTGGATTATGTTTTATATTTTTCAGCATTGACATTATAGCTATAAAAGTATCTAGAAATATTTGTTTTGGATATTAAATTCATTTTTTCACTTTCGATTCATTTAAACTATTTCATTAATAAAATTATTCTTTCTGTAGCTATAATTTAAGATTATTTTAATTTAATCATCTTTCATCAAATATATTTTTTAGATTTATTTTATATTTTGTAGCTATTTATTTATCCATATAATTATTTACTCATTTCATTTGGTCAATTAGATCTATTTTTATAATTCTAACTTTTTGTACATTCGTGTAATTGAGATCTAAATTTTATTATATCTGATGCTAAATTCTTCATTATCTTGTAGCTACTTTTTTTACTGTATTTGTGACTTTTTTCTTCATAACCTTGTTAAGTTGTAGCCGCTATTTTCCTGTAGCTATGATGTTTTTCCCTGCAGGTTGTGGACAGCTCATCTCTCAGTTGGAACACTCGCATCAAATATTTTGCAATTTGCTTCGTCTGTGGCTTCATTTGCTCTTTACTCTCCACTGCTTTTATATTTCTTCCAGGAGGGATGACAATATTTGTAGTTCTCTACTCTCTTGGGAATATTCTCGCACTAACCAGGTGAGTGGGCACCACTCACAAGAATTGAACATGAAGAAAATTATATATTTTCCGGTGCTAGTTTGGCATGCGATCTGGTTAGAATTTATTAGCAAATATAAAGGATATATGTATATGAGATTCATAATATATTTTATTTCCTTGAATAATTATTTATCATTTACATAAGCAAAGCCTTAGTAGTATGAAAATACTTTAAAAAAAGAAACAGGGCAGTGAAAAATTGGTGGTTAAACTGCTAGTATAGTATGGGCCTCAGAAAGCTGTGAATGAGAGGGTGAAAGATTTCCATTTATTTGATGAATATAATCCTATGTTCTGAATTGAAAAAAAAGCAATTAGCTATGTTAAACAGAAGTGAGTTTTCAAATTTCATATTGTTCTTTACTGTGCTCCTTACAGCATGTGATTAAATATAATAATTCAGAGCTGTATGTCTTGCAATTTTGCTCTTTATCTTCCTCTTTTTCATTTACAGTACCTGCTTTTTAATGGGTCCTGCCAAACAATGCGAGAGAATGTTTGCACCTACCAGACTCATAGCTACGATAGTCATGGTCCTGTCTCTTATAGTGACTCTGGTGGCTGTGTTGGTGGTAAGAAAAGACCTGAATTTTGTAATTCTTCAAATTATTGTAGCTATTTCATCTAAAATTGATTTTTTTTTTCACCAATTTATCTTTTTATTATTAAACCCTTTCATCAAAACGGTTTTCATTATCATTTTAAGTGACTAAATGTAACCACAAGAATGATATAGCTAGTGACTAGCCTAGCGGTAATAAAAATTGTTTTTAAAAAGCACATCTATTTTGTAGAGAGAGAAATATCAATTATGAAAACAAATTACACATAATGGGAACAATTCCATTTAGCTACTATTTCTTTCACAAAGGTTATTTTTTTATTTGAAATAAAATTAAAATTATAAGCACAGTTTTCTTTTTCTTTTCAGCTTGGTAACAAAGTCCTCGCTCTCGTGATGGTTCTTATTCAGTTTGGGGCGATGACTTGGTACTCACTGTCTTACATTCCTTATGCTAGAGATGCGGTGAAGAAATGTTTCGGCTCTTGTATTGGGGCTTGATTGTAACTTTCTAAAGCTGTAATGAGGTATTTTTGGGATCAGGTGTTTGTATTATATTGTTACTATAATTCTAATGGGCTTACTAATAGAAGACTGTAGATCTCAGTAACTTCAATTGCTACTTAGTTCAATTTTGTATATTTTTTCATTAGAAGCTATTTCTATTAGAAGTAAAATTTTAATTAAAAATCCTTTTCAGTTGGTAAGAAATTTTCAAGATCTTATTCCTACTTAAATAATTTTATCATGGGTTTACCAATTCATCAATAATATAAAGTTACATAGATTGAGTAGCTACATAGTAACTTAATACTCTAAATACTTCATTAATGTATATTAGCTAAAAAAATTCCAGTTAGATGCTTGTATTTATGTCTAATTTGTTAATCTCTTTTTCCTATTTATATTAATGGTACATGTGTTGTTAAAATGTATTTTAAATTAGTTAGACTTGCATTCCATTATTGTGAATGTGGGCAGTGGAATTAATTCGCTTGATGTTTTTGTATTTTGCGACTGACTACTTTTTTGATAAATAATTTTTAATATTTATCACCATTCAAGTATTTAACTATTTTAATATTTCACTAGATTTTCAAAATATTTATTCCTCCATGTTTATATCTACTTGAAGCTTTACAATATATGTAATATAACCAGTGCCTTAAAATATTGTAGCTATATATACATTTATACTCTAAATTCAAATTACTATTATTGTAGGTAATTTATTATTAGGAATAATGTGTACGAGCTTAGGATTCTAGAGATCATTGATGAAATTGTAAATTGATGGATGGAACAATTTCTAAATATATTTTATATAAACTATTACAATTATATGTGCCAGTTCACTAACACCAAATCTCATTAAATATAAATCAGAATAGCTCCATAGTTAGGTATTGAAAAAGTATTATTGAACTGTTTGTACATCTGGCCCTTTTTTATTAATCCATGAAATTGTAAGATGATATTAAAATGAAAATCTTCACGAATATTATTTAACTTTTATTGTTGATCACTTACACATCTGCACGGTATCAAAATCTAATTAAAATTACAACAGACAGTTTAGATAATCAAATAATACACATTATTAATGCTACAGAAAAAGTAGAGTGAAGGAATATATCCATAAACTGAACGTGAAGAATACTTTAAATATTAATCAGTTTGATATCTATGTAGATATTGTGAATGAGTTTCATTAACATTTAATGAATAAAAACAGAAGAAGCTGCTCAGAGTAAATTACATAAATTACATCCGACTAACTATTCAATAAAAATGGACATTCAGTTGAAAAAAAAACCTATTTGGTGTTTTACATGAACACTTATTAACAAATAAGAAAAGTTACTTATCCTGCAATTCATTTCTAACTCTAAGACAAATACAATCAAAATAAAATTGTTAACCCCACACATATATAGATAATTATTACACCATGCAAATAAAACTTTAACTGATAAACTTTGTTCAGTTTAGACAATGGGCTTTTTTAGAAGATTAATGACATAATGTTGTACTTGACTTATAATGTAGCTAGCTAGGGGGAGTTCTTAATTATCGGTCAGTTCTCATTTTCGGACACGTAAGAAAAAACGATATAATAATAATTATTTAATTTTTTTGGGGTATAACCAAAATAAAAATTAAATAATTATTATATCGCTTTTTCTTACGTCTCCGAGAATGAGGAACTGACCGATAATTAAGAACTCCCCCCTATATTGCGTAATTTAATCAGCACCGAATGCCAAAGATTATTACTTAAACATGAAGGAGAAAATTCTGAAAGATTTAGAATGTGTGTGAATCATAGAAGCAGGAATAATATTATCAACAATACTCTTAAAATAAGGTTCATAGTGAAGGGCTGAAAATTTGTAATTAGGGAGATAAATACTGATTAAATTACTTCTATAAATAGCAGCTTGAAACAAAATAGACTGGAAATGGTACTTCTTTTAGCTAACATGAATTTAAATAGAAATAAATAGGGTGAATTTGAAATAAATGATAGCAAACGGCACTTACTGTGTGACATTTTGAACATTACTATTGCATAAATTTACTCCTGTTGTACCATAGCGGGTGCCATTCTGCTAACCAAACCCGTGGCTCTGTAAATGAGGTTTTTTACAATCGTGGGACAAGAAGGCTTGTTAGCCAACATCTCTGCAGAAATTCTGAGTTCATAGAACATCGTCCTGGTGTAGGGATTGCGCCGAGAAGTGTAGCGCATCACCAGGAATTGGTAGTAGATGAACGGGGACGCCAAGTTCACTCGACCACTGCGTACAAATCACACATTTAATTGATGCTATTCAATATATCAAAGCTATTTAAAAGTTCAGAACTAATCTGATTAATTTGTTTGCTAGTTTAACATGTTTCCTGCAAAGGGAAAGGTGGGGTCCCTATTTTTTTTATATAAGAAATAAATCACATGTCAGAGGACCAACTGATGGTCACCATTTTGTTTTACTTAGAATTAATCATAGAAAGGAGCATAACACAACCTCTCGTGACGACAGCCACAGAGGCACTGGCGATAATGCATGTGCATTATCGCCACTAACATCATCTTGCATTGTGCAATTGCAGGAAACGTGTTAATGAAATAATTAATGGAGAAATATGGTTTAGTTACTCACAAGAAGACATTAAGAATGGTTATGGGCATCAGGAAGATCTCTATGAAAGCAGCCCCCCTCAGGATGTTGCGCTGCTGGAACTCTACCAGACTGATCAGGAAGCGTGGGGCCAGGGCATTATTCTCCCCAAGAACCTGAAGGCAGGAACAATATTTTTGTTTTTGAGAGTTTGAAGAAAATAAAACCATTTGAAAAGGAAGGATTTTACTCATGGTTAGTGAGTGATGAGATATATCTAGATACAATCACCTGTCAATCCATTCTTATCAGTATAGTCTAAGTAGATTTACCTTATAAATGTGTATAAAACCACTTAATCTATGTTGACTGAACAACTATTGAATGTAAGTTTAATAATAAAACCAGGAAAATTTGCAAACATCAAAAACAATTTTTAAAGGACACATTCTTACATAATATATTTTGACTTGCGATCAATAGCTTTTTTTTTTACGAGTAACATTTTAATGGTAAATATCATAGAGTGCAGCAAGAATAGAT
>CANNZV010004021.1:0-49073 GCA_947561585.1 Caprella mutica
CTGTGGGAATTGCCGTGAGGCTGCTGTGGAATTGCCGTGAGGCTGCTGTGGAATTGCCGTGAGGCTGCTGGTATTGCCGTGAGTCTGCTGTGGAATTGCCGTGAGTCTGCTGTGGAATTGCCGTGAGTCTGCTGTGGAATTGCCGTGAGTCTGCTGTGGAATTGCCGTGAGTCTGCTGTGGAATTGCCGTGAGTCTGCTGTGGAATTGCCGTGAGTCTGCTGTGGTATTGCCGTGAGTCTGCTGTGGTATTGCCGTGAGTCTGCTGTGGTATTGCCGTGAGTCTGCTGTGGTATTGCCGTGAGTCTGCTGTGGTATTGCCGTGAGTCTGCTGTGGTATTGCCGTGAGTCTGCTGTGGTATTGCCGTGAGTCTGCTGTGGTATTGCCGTGAGTCTGCTGTGGTATTGCCGTGAGGCTGCTGTGGAATTGCCGTGAGGCTGCTGTGGAATTGCCGTGAGTCTGCTGTGGAATTGCCGTGAGTCTGCTGTGGAATTGCCGTGAGTCTGCTGTGGAATTGCCGTGAGTCTGCTGTGGAATTGCCGTGAGTCTGCTGTGTAATTGCCGTGAGTCTGCTGTGTAATTAACGTGAATCTGCTGTGTAATTAACGTGAGGCTGCAGTGGAATTGCCGTGAGGCTGCAGTGGAATTGCCGTGAGGCTGCAGTGGAATTGCCGTGAGGCTGCAGTGGAATTGCCGTGAGGCTGCTGTGGAATTGCCGTGAGGCTGCTGTGGAATTGCCGTGAGGCTGCTGTGGAATTTGAGGCTGCTGTGGAATTGCCGTGAGGCTGCTGTGGAATTGCCCTGAGGCTGCTGTGGAATTGCCGTGAGGCTGCTGTGGGAATTGCCGTGAGGCTGCTGTGGGAATTGCCGTGAGGCTGCTGTGGGAATTGCCGTGAGGCTGCTGTGGGAATTGCCGTGAGGCTGCTGTGGGAATTGCCGTGAGGCTGCTGTGGAATTGCCGTGAGGCTGCTGTGGAATTGCCGTGAGGCTGCTGTGGAATTGCCGTGAGTCTGCTGTGGAATTGCCGTGAGTCTGCTGTGGAATTGCCGTGAGTCTGCTGTGGAATTGCCGTGAGGGCGAGGCTGCTGTGAAACTGCCGTGAGGCTGCTGTGCAACTGCCGTGAGGCTGCTGTGAAACTGCCGTGAGTCTGCTGTGCAACTGCCGTGAGTCTGCTGTGCAACTGCCGTGAGGCTGCTGTGGAATTGCCGTGATATAGGAGTATCGGGGATGAATGTCACAGGTTTATTAATGAATAAGAGCTCTTTAACTTTATTAATAAATGTGCGCAAGTCCACCCGTGAATTAAAATATTCCCAGGGTGATGTTGCGCATCTAGTATATTGGTTATATCTCAATAATTTATAATTATTATTAAAATCATCTTACATGACGTTAATCTGCAGTAAATTATGCGTATCCAATGTAAATTGCAATCAAATTGGAGCATAATTATCAACACTACAGCATAGTTCGCGGAGATTCGATTCTAGTCCAAAATAATTATTTTGCCATAAAAAACATAGGTCTCTGTTTGAACACTTAGTATCTATACTTAATCTCTTACGATTTTCGTGAAATTTATGCACTAGGGGGTTTAAGAGCTGCTCTTCCCAATGGTGTTGTCAGATTAGAAATATTTTCACGAATTCACCGTCAATTACCGATGCGCAACTTCACCCGGAATGTTGAAGTGCGCAAAGCCACCCGGTCTGACGCTATTTTAGTTTTACTGAGAACAAAAGCCAAAATAGAGAATTTCTTTGAGAACAATTGATCAGTTCCTGCAGTCTGGATAGATTAAATTCGTTGACATTTTGAAAGAAGGGCATTGATATGATGGATTGATGGAAAATTTAAAGTAATTATCAGGGGTAGGTAAACAAGAAATTGAAGGTCAGGTGACAACTGCAAGGCCAGGCCCAGGTGTAATTTATCATTTAATTCAATTTGGCACCATACAGAACTAGCCACAAACAGGTAGTTAAAAGGCAAATAGGATATACCTTTAAATTGTTCAATCAAATCAATAACTCCTCTTGTTTCATAAAATAAATGGTTAGCTTCTACCTAGTTAGATTCCCTTACCTTATCCAGACACTTCAGTTCTTCCAAAGGGTAGACAGTTTTCTCACACCTGGCACACCTTTTAGACATCTTGGAAGTGCGTTAACAAACTTTCAATAACGGTTCTTAATTAATGTCAAGTGAATTAATCGTTTAAAAGAAGTTATAAAAAAAAGAAACAATAACTGAGGAAACCAAACATAGGCAGAGGAAATTTCATAAATGGAAAATATATAAAACGGAGCAACCTGACTTAAGTGTTGCTTGAACTGGAAAATGTAAGAACAGAGAAAATACCTTCTTTCTCGCTAGATATATTAATAAAACGTTATCAAGATGAAGGGAAACAGTTTTTATTAGACACCAATAGTCCAAGGATTCATTCGTAGATTTAGCTTTGTCTAATCTAAACATAAAAAGGAATAGTCACAATGTATAAACAGAAGTGAAATTGAATTTTATCACAATGGAAGCACTTTAATTTAAAAATAGCATTTAAACGTTTCGTCAATAAATTATCTTCTGATATTCAAAAGTAACTCAGTTTTTAATTTATTCGATTCTATAATGGGGAACATATTGTCTAAAAACGATAATTAAAACTTTAGCAAATTTCATCAAAAAAATATATATACTTATCAATAAATAAAAATATGTGTAAATGCTGGGATGAAAACAAGAAGTGAAATTTGAAGGTCATGTATTTCGTGAAATAATGTATGTTCCCAATGAGATTGAAAGAAGTGACTGAAAAGAATTAATAATAGTGCTATAGCCTAACAAGGACCAAGAAAAATTAACATAAAATTAGATTTCCTAAATACAAGGGCTCTTTTAATTAACTGATGATTAGTTTTAGGACTTTAATTTCACTCATAATTCTATCCCTCATGTCATACAAATTAATAGTAGGAGATCACTGCATATAGTGCCTACGTTATTACCTACTAATAATTTGGATGACATGAAGGATAGAATTGCGAGTGAAATTAAAGTCCTAAAACTAAAATCATCAGTTAACTAATGACAGCAAGATGTGTAAAATGTGTGCATAAACGAAGAATATGTCTTTCTCCATGTCGAATATACCCTACGAACAGCGGTCTGTCGATTCGATGAAGCAATCCATCGATTCGAGATCCCAGGCAATCGAAAAGAAATCAAATCGATATACGTTGTTTATAGGGTATCTTTATATTTTTTATTCAATTTAATAAAAATGGAGGTTATATCTTACACTTTTTTGAATCAATTGTTACTCTCTTATGAAAATAATAATTTAAAACTTTGTTTATTACTTCCATCCAAAGGAACACAAAATCGGGAGATCCAATCAGTTATGAATGCAATGGAGATACGGTTGGAACTTAGATCAGTAAGGAACATGTAAGAATTTAATTACATTACTACGTAAGGACTTGGGGAATTTCATGGAAAAGATTCACAATCGACGGGAAATCCATATTACTAAAAGGTTGTTTAAACTCAACGTTGAAGGTTTTTTCAGGTTTCAAACTTTCGAATAGAAAGATTTCTATTCATCATCAGGAGAAGGGTGGAAAACCTGTTTACTTAAGACATAGGAGTATATATCGACGTGGTATGGGTGTTGATGTTTAGCAGATAGGATTAAGTTTCCAGTTATTGAGTTTGGTTTGCGTTCACTGCTAAATTGTTTGGTTTGATTGTTATTCGAATTGGTAGGTTAAATAAATAAAAAATTCAACAAAAAGGGGTATATTCACGAGAAAGGATACAAGTTTATAAAAAAAAGGAATTGTGTATGTTAGTGTAAAGGGCCGTTCACACGTAGGGTTTTTTAAGTCTTTCCACCAGACTTTTTTCTCCGCTTTTCCACCAGACTTTTGATACAAAAGTCAATAGCGACCACACGTGGATTGATTTTTGAATCTCGTGGATTTACATGTCTTGCAATTAAGTACTTCTATCGGCGATATAAGCCCTCCCACCATTTTTTAAACTAGGTAACTAACCTAGGTTATAGGTAGTTAGTAACTATTAACCACCTAGGATAGTTAAAATTACTAATTACCTGGGTTAGTTATTTTCTAATTATATAGGTTAGTTACTTTTACTTTTTTTTACTTTTTACCTAGATAATTACTAGAGAACTACCTATCTAGATTACTAAGATTAGTTAGTTACTAATTAACTTGGTGTGAAATTTTCTATTAAGTTTATTACAATATTTAGTAATAACTAACCGAGATTATTTTCACTTCATTTGATTTAATGTTAACCTAATCCACTCAACAAATGTAATTTAGCTATTATATAAAGTTTAGGTAAAAGTATTGATACGTAGGTACTATCGCGGAAAAGTGTATCCGTCCAATTGCAGAGGCGCGCATGAATAATCTAGTTCCCACTGTACCACGGATTATCGTACGCTACCCCAAATTCTCATTTTACCCCCACATGTAAGAAATTTCCATTCTTTTTAATGCAGAGCGGGACATTTCGGCTTCAGCCGTCATGGTGAAAGGTCATCAAATTTCACTCTCTCTATTTAAAAACTTGTGTTCTAGGCAGATCGAAAATTAATCTTTCTTTAGATACTAATTTCACTTAGCCTGGATAAGTTATTCTTCAGTCTTTCTAGCTGAGGACTCTATTTTTTATTGTCATGCTCATATGGAACTATATATTTTACTTATACATTTGTAAATTAATTTTTTTCGCTTTCATTTTCTATGTTCTAGATTCAAAATTTTAAGCTATATTTTTTAACTCTGTGAAAAATTGTTAATGCTACCATTTTTAGGTAGCTTAATCCTTGAAATTGAGATATTCGAAAGACTGATCAGATTTCTGAGCTAGTTGTTTTCTTCTTGGATATGAACTCTAAATATTTTTACCAGTTGATTTTTTGCTTTTTGCTGATAGCTGAGACGAAGTCCAGCTCAATATCAAGTGTTTCTGTTCTTGAGATCATTTCGAATTATAAATTTATCAATATCTCACAGATTTTCTTGAAATCGCTGATGGAATTTGCAATTTATTACCAAAATGTGTGCTTTCAAAAAAATTGTATCTTTACTTCTGAACTTTGAAATAATACCGAACTTCAGAATTTTTTTTCTATAGTTAGTGAGTGGACCATTTTTTATAGGTATCCAAACCTGCAAAATGTCGAGATTTGGAACAGTTTACGAAATAGCAAAATTAGATTTTATGCACTTCTTTGCATTACTCTGTACTGGAGTCATAAAGCAGTGCCCGCACAGTAATTAAACTATTAAATTTAAAAAAAATACGGAATTCTACTTTATATTATTGTGCCTAAATTCCTTTGAATACGATCTGTAGACATGGAATAGAAAGAAAAAAAACCACCTAGAGCTGTAGCTTATAACCACATTTTACTTTTTATTTTAGCCTCTAGACTTCTAGAGTTTAGGTAGGTAAATACTTTATTAAATGTTCTATAATGCAAATGATTCTTCCATTCGTAAATAGCCGCCGGTTTACGTCAATAGTTCTATAATGTAGACTGTAGTATATACTTTTTGTTTAAACTGTTCTTTCTGTATTTATAAATACCTTTAAATTTAAATCTTTTTCAGGTTTTAGTCTTACAATACCAATAGATATAACCATATTTATGCACTATAAAAAAAGGGAAAACCTACGAATAATTTTCGGAACAGCTGGGTGCTCAAGGTTAGTGTTAAACGGTAAATGTAATTACGTATATTCACCTAATTTATTTTTCCCATAATTTTCATCTTCTAATTCTACTACCTAATTTTCGTTTTTATTTTGTGCAGGTAACTCTTAAGAAATTTCTTTCTTTCTGGGTAGCAAAGAATTTATAAGCCTGCATGAGCTCTAGGGTCACGCAGGTAAATTGCGGCCCTTTAATTTTTTATTGCAGCCCTCTCAAGAGAGTCTCTACAACAATTTTGAATCAAAATTACGTTAAAATGTTGCTTAGCTATCAAAAGAAGCACAGTGAATGCTATAACTTATTAATTTAAGTTCTAACGTGTGTTTTGAAGCTATGATGTTTCAGTTGTTAGAGGCCGCAGTTAGTAAGTGGGCCGCAATTTACCTGCGTGACCCTATCATGAAGCTGTTTGTGGTGGATTTAATAGAAGGGGGTTCCCTTTGGCCTCGAACTGTTGTAATTTGGATTATTAATTGTCTTTTTTCATTCTTATTATGTTTATCTTTTTACGCCACTTGCAGTTTTAGAGGATAGCACTAGGTTTATGCTTTCAAACTACGAGTTCTTCGACTTTTGGGTTTGTTAGGCTTAATTTACTATCCCCTTTTCATTTTAATCTTCCATCCGTGAGTGCAGCCTCCGGACCTTAAATTGGGTCGTTTTATATTCTTTTTTTAAGTGAATGCATTATCGGAGTAGCTCTTCTGTATTCATGAGCATTGTCACCGACGGTGGTAGGTATTTAATTTCATGGTCAGCGATATGGCCTTTGGTTCCAAAGAAAACGTTAAACCCTTACTTAAATTAGGAGATTATTTATTAATAACTTTATACTAAAAAAAATATCTTAAATTCATAATAGTAAATATGTAAGATATTCATGTTGCATTTATGAGAGTTTTCAACGAATGACACTATGTAACAGTCATGAATTCAAGAAAGAGGCGCAGAGAATTTTTCGATACGAACAGTTGCAAGTTGGATGATGACCAAGTTTTTTTTCCTTTTTGTTTCATTGAAATTCTCTGTTTTGTAGAATAGCACTAGATAGGGATAACAATGTAGTCTTAGATTGTTTACTAATATAATTTGCAATATGTTTTTGCACCCTGTTTGTTCATTTTCCTCTTACTTCCGCGATTACTAGATTCTCATTCCGTAACATTCCATTCACGGCGTCTGTTTCCAATCTAACTGCTAGATCTATATTAAGGTCTTTTCTATTTATTTTCCGATTAACGAAATCTCGAAACCATTATATTCGCATCAAACCTATTCAATAACAATAACTTATATACTAATTTATATTATTAAAATTTGTTTCCAGTTCAATGGGTAGAGCGAGCATTCGCTAGGAGGAACTCTAAAGACCACTACCTCTGACCAGATCACTTCTCCTCACAAGAAAGCGGAAGAAACAAACGTCAGCAGTGCAAATCTCCCTTTTCTTAATTGGTAAGGACAAATTTCTATTAGTTCAGTGATAACTGATAGAATTAGCAAAGTTATTCGTATCAGTTATGTTTCATAAATATATAATTTAAAAAATGTATGAATTTTTTTTAAAGATATAATATAGTAGGCTAATTACAAAGCCCCCAGTGCCTGTATCCTCAATCTGTTCAGGTGAATATAAGAGAAGGCACAACAGCTTCAGGCTTATCATTTTTGTGGCTAATTGTAGTTTCTGAGGATAACTCGTATGTTTTTTTTGTCCGGTAGGCTTCATTTATTATCACCTCTTCATTTTCCTTTTCCATCTGTGAGTGCTGCCACCGGTGTTGGTGACTCTTTCCGTCACATTCCTTGGTAAAGGCTCGTTTACACGAGGCTAGTTTACTCGCTACAAGCTGGCGAGTTTACAAGCTTCTAGTGAACTCGCCTCGTGTCATCATGTTGGCTAGTTGAAAAGAGTATGGGTCATCATCACTATTTCACTCGCCAGCTTGTAAACTCGCCAGCTAGCAGCATGTATGTTCGGGGGTCCCTGAGGGGGGGGGTTCTTGTTTCTTTCTGCCGGGCAGGCATTTCTTTCTTTCCATATATTCATATTCAATATTTCCAGTAGTTAAGTTCTTTCTTTCTCATGGTAGCGTGGTTATTAATTAGTGTCTAGCGGGCTTTTATTTACGAGGGTTACGATTCTCCCTAGAAAGAATAATCAATTTGTTTAATTTACTGTTTACGTTATTTGTCAATAATAATCATCAATATCTTCACTTCATTGAATAGCATCAAATCAAATATCGTACCAAAATAACAAGGTTAAATAAAACACAGTCATAGTTTAAATTAGGTGTACTCTAATTAGTAATAGATCAGACAAAAAGTTCGTGAAATAGTAAATCCTACATATACATCGTACATTTAATTCAATTAATCAAATTTCTACCTATGGAGGAGTTTAACTTACAACATGGGTCAAGCTTTGGAGGTTGAGAGTATACTTTTCACAAATAAACACTGACACAATCACTGAGGAAATACGGATGGGGTTACTGAATTTCTAATAGAGTTGATGCGGCTGAAAACTCTTCATAACCACTGTACTAGGGTATTGGGAACGGCTGAAGTCCTCCACTGGAACTTTGTCGATTGACGTGGACGACAACTCGTGCAAATCTCGGTTCGATGATGGTGACTCTGGCTTCAGACTCCTACTGCTAATTGAATGTCTGCTCTGCAACATGAGAAGTTGTTCTGCAACGTCAGAAGTTATTCTGCAATAGACTTCAGTTCTTGGTTCCCACATCCTGTCTCATTTGACTTCGACTCTGCCGTAAAGAATACAACCTCTGCTGCCGGGATCCATTGAATTGCAAGATTCAGCCACTTGCTAAGGATCCTATCTCCACCACTATGACGGGCGGAGATCTTCATCGACTAAGTCCTGCGATGGTCACCTAAGGCTGGGGTGAGAGAAGACTTCACCCCGCCGTGGTCTTATCCAGACCGGTAAACTACTTAAGACACTCTTGTAAGCCGAGAGTGACACAAGACCGAGTAGCACCCCTTCATAATCTCAATCCACCGCTTATATACTCCCCAGATTCATCTAAAACTCCACCCAAATCCAAACGTAAGATGCCGCTGATCTCACTTCTCCAATTCCGATTGGTTCTCAACCCTCCTGTAGGCTGTCCCTAAGTCTACCCTCAACTAATAGAAACTGACCAATTCAAAAATAACTCCTCCTATATTTCCGACTAAACTAATTACTTTCTCACAGAAAAGAAACATCAAACTTGAAATCTGTTAGGATACATGAAACCTCAAGAGCTCGTTATTTCTATAAAGTAAACCACAGAAAACCTCTTGCCTAGAGAAAACAGTAGGTGGTTAATTACCCTCACCAAATGCATTACATGTAACAGAGTTTGAAACTCTTATTCACTCTCTTAAAGCAATAAATATTATTGTCAAACAACCATTCTAAAACCACAAACATTTGAGCAGAAGGGAAATATCCAATGACACTGTTTTATTTCAAAGTCACAAAATAATTAACTTCAAATAACAAACCGGTCTGAAGATTTTATAACTACAAGTATACAAGCGTGTAAACTAGCCTCGTGTAAACGAGCCTTAAGTGACTGCAGTCATGGATTATTTTTTTTTTGCATCCATGAGCGTTGTCTCCCACTGGTGGTAGTTAATTCTTTCATGGAGTCACTTTCCTTTCTAACTGTTTCTTTTCAATATCAGCGATATGGCCTAAAAACTTTCAATTAAATTGATTGCCAATTGTAAATTATTTCATCCAAATACTTTACAATTGGTAATTGTGAATACACAACTTATGGTTTCTGTAGTTTCTGAAATACTGAATTCTTAAATACTGACTGTTCATATCCACTCCATGGTGATACACGGTTATTTATTTTGCTAGTATTAAAATTTGCAAATATTCTGAGTACTGGTAATAATTAATTAAACTCTTATATAGTTACTTGTATATAATTTTTTTAACATCTGTTGAGAGAGTAAATGGTGGTTCTAAAGAAAATAGTTCATTATAGTTGTATCAACTAATTTTTTTAACTGTAGCTTTTTGTTTATAGCCTAGTTTGGAATTCTTGACTCATTAAATCATTAAACTAAAAAAACGTTTAAACTCTTAAAATTTACTGATAATACGAATGGCTTAATTTATACAATATCCTAGATTACTTCAACATGTAACTTGCCGCTAAAATAAGAGTTTCTACAATATTTCATTAGTCCTTGTGACATTCATATTTGAACATTTAAATAAAATTTAGTAGTTTAGTGACATTATTCATTATTTTCTACTTATTGACTTTCATTTTTTCTATTTTACAGTTTCGTTCTTTGCATCTCCTCTGACACCAAATCGAATAAAATTAAATACTTCCTTCCATTTTTGAGGCAAATATGTATTACCCTTTTTCAGTACAATTTCTGTTTCTATAAAGCTATAATCTTATTTAAAAAAATGACCAATATTTAATTACAAGAAATTAGTAAAATTCAATTATTTCTTTTGTAGAGTTCTTTAGTTTCGTTTAACATAATTCGACTTTTTTCCAATTAGTTGTACCTAGCATTAATTGTAGTAAGTATTCTACGGATTGGAATTAGAGACTTTCTCTAACAGTTAGTCTCGAGTAATGGAAGATAAATGTAGTGTTTATATAAAACCACGTTTCTAATGCTAAACATCTATTCAACCTTATCTTGCAATTTCCAAAAATAGCTTTGTGGTCATTTCTTAACTCATTTTAAATTATCCTTTTCTCTCCATCGTTTGCGGTCTAACCTCTTAATTCATCAACATAAAGAAAAAATTGAAAATATTAGATCGAGGTGTCACTCTTTTTAGTCCTTTGGGTAAATATTTTGTAAGTTTGATTTTTAAAATTCGAAACACACTCTGATCACAGTAAGGATTTTAATCTATCTGTGATCTACTTTCCATTAATCTTGTTTTCTATCAAATCTTGTTTCTTCCTTGCCACTCGAATGTGGATTCTTTTAACATAACCAAATGTGCTTCGAATACACGTACGTTGTTCAGGATTTTGGAGGATAACGCTAGGGTTATGCTCTTCAACTACGAAGTCTTAGATTTTTGTGTTAGGTAGGCTCGTAGGCTTCATTTACTATCACCTCTTCATTTTCCTTTTCCATCCGTGAGGGCAGCCACCGGTGCTTGCGTCCCGTTTCGTCACATTCCTTGGTAAGTGACTGCATTCACGGAGTAACTTTTCTACATTCACGGAGTAACTTTTCTGCATCCATGAGCATTGTCACCAACGGTGGTAAGTGCCTTTGTTCATAGAGCCACTTTCCTTTCTGACTGCTTCTTCTAGTCCCTTGTATTTAATTTCCTTTTACGTCAGTGAAATAGTCACGATATGACTGAAGCACCACGTTAAACCCCTAGTATAATAAAAAAAATATTATAGCATGAGATTAAAATAAAATCTATTCAATTTGTTTTATCTTGTTAATAATTGTTTGTAGCGTAATTCTAAGTCAATATCAGAGATTTTTTAATCAATTTGTTTGTAAACATTTTCAGATTCAAATAACTTCGCACCACTGCAGTTCTCATCAGGACAGTTCTCAACATGGCAGTTCCCATCAGTGAAGTTCCCATCAGTGCAGTTCCCATCAGTGCAGTTCCCATCAGTGCAGTTCCCATCAGTGCAGTTCCCATCAGTGCAGTTCCCATCAGTGCAGTTCCCATCGGTGAAGTTCTCATCAGGACAGTACTAATCACTATCAGATGAGTTCTCATCATTCCCAGGAAGTCTGGTCTCATTCCCTGTGATATCCATTTATTCATGCTTATTACTTTTAGATTTTCAACGACATTTCTCCGTGAAAAGGAAGTGCATAAAAGACCGAACTAATTTGTGTATTTTATTTATTGTTATGCGTTTGAAAAACTTTAATCTTAGGTAAATATAGAATAAATTGTATATTGTAAGTTCATGTTAATCATTCAACCCTAAGCTTTTAAAAATTGTTCTAAGATTGATACTTCATGTAAACTAGTACTAATTAGAAATCCTTTATTTTAGTAAAAATTGTATCGGGTAGTTTTTACTTTTGAAATAACCTGCAAGTGTATTTAGTCGTGAGTAGCTAATTTAATTGTTATCTTCAACTTTTGTAAAACACTATTTTTTATAAATATAAAATAATTATCCATTTTCTATTATTGATCCTTTATTTATCTTATTTTGAAAGTATAATATTAATATTGTATGATAAGAGATAGAACTTGCAAGTTGAAAGCCTTAGTTGACAGTTGTCATGAATCCCAGTTTCACTCCGATGTCACAAATTAAGCATCAAAACTGCAGTAGGCTACATTAGTTCTGTTCTTGGAGAACTTTCTTTTGGTTCATCTCATAGAACTTTATAACTTATTTTAATGTCAACGTGGGCGATGTGACATTTATTGAGAAGAAAAATTATGATCACTTCAGTTATTTTTAGTTCACTATATCACTGCTTGTCAATTGATCGTGCAAGCATTTAATATATAAAAATTTAAACTGAAAAGAATCAGTTCACATGATGATAAAAAATCCATCAAAATACTGCATTTGAAATCTAAACTAAATAGATTAAGTTACAACTTAGTCATAGTTTTATTTTATTCTTTAACCTAAAAGAATTTTTCAATTAAATAACTTCAATAAAAGATAGAAAGTATCGGTATAGCCGTATAGGTAATTAGTAGGGCTGTGACTGTAAGGCCTTACAAGATATGCTCTATAAGCTCTAAAAATATGCTTTATAAGCTCCAAAAATAAGGCTGTAAAAACGTTTCAAATTATGCTTTATAAGCTTTAAGAGCTGAATACTATGATGCATAAGCTTTTATTAATAGATATGCCTTCAAATATACAATAGTATATAGTTCAAAATTTTCTTTTGATTGAAGAAAACAAGCAATAATCAAGGGGAACCCTATTATTATTCAACTAAATAGGTGTCTTTTACTAGGTATTTCAGGGAAAATAAAATGAACTGATTAGTAATTTAGTGATTATGTATAAAAGATACTTTCATCTTCAAGGAAAACTATTTAAATAAATAAATATAGCAACTCCTGATTTAACAAATGTAGATTTTACATTAGAAAAATTCATCACTAGAATTCATTTTCCATGGTAAGGGGCGCGTTAGCACCCTGTCAATGAAGTTAAATTTTATTAGTTGGCTGCACTATAAGTATATTCCGGGTGGCACCTCTATGGTTAAAAAATAAAAGGTTACTACCACTTAGAATATAGTTTTAAAAATATTGTTAATTACGGATAAGTTATTTAGGGTATTGGTTTTAATGTTTCGGTCTCAAAATTATAAATGACCTTTTAACATAAATGAGTTTGTTGTATTGCACATATCCTGATTGTTTAGTGACGTAGCAGGGGGGTTCGGGGGCGACACGCCCCCCGATTCATCTAATTCATAAGCTTCATTTATACCTGAGACCAAGGCTGAATTTTCCGGTCAAATTTCATGTTAAATAAATGTCAAAACATGTCTCAAATTTCTAATGTTACGTATCAGCTTAAAACCGTTAATTTTATCCTATTTTAATAAATAAACTACACATTTAAGAAATAACAATTTCAACTTTTTATATTATTATTCTTTCATAACACCATTATAAACAGAGACAGAAATTTCCAAGAACGAAATTTCCCAGAGCCTACACAACACATTGAAATAGATAAAATAATACCATCACTTCAACTTTGCAGAACTTTCGGAAAATCTTGTCAGTTAAAATTTTTAGAGCATTGGATGTAGTTATGAATAAACAAAAAAAATTATTGACTGATTTAGCAACTTTAGTTATCCTGGCCTGGATGGTAGCTCGTGCAAGCTATCAAATTAATTTTTTTTTCTAAAAATTTAAAGAGTTACGTCAAAGACATTATGCTAAAATAAGATACACTACTGTCGACAATTTCTATTTTTAAAGTGTGTTGTGCCACCATCTGGTTTTAAAAGCGGGAAATAGAATAGAAATATTGTAAGGACAATTGAGGTATGTTGTGTTCGTGACGTCATAACAGCAACACTCCAAAATAATATTTAAGACAATTGAAGAACGTTCTAATATAAAACAGAGATGAATCCATTCATGTTATTCACACTGCTTAACCTTAATTTTCTATTTATGTGTGTTGCCTTGTTGACGTCACGGTCACAAATCACTCGATTTGTAACCACAGCTCACAAAGCTTTACTCTTTGGTGCCTTCCCTAAATCTCAAGTAGGAATACTAATATTGATAAGTAGCGACAATTGAGTGATTTGTGACGTGACGTAAGCAAGGGAACAAATTTAAAAAGAAAATTAGGGGTTTGGTAGGTTAAATAATTGATTAAATATAAATTTATTTATTATATTATGCAAATTAATAGCTATTTTTTACAAATTTACTTGTTGCTGTTATAACGTCACGCACACAACATACCTCTATTGTCCTTACTGTATTTCAATTCTATTGGAATAGAATTTGCTACGTCAAAGTTTCAAACTTACTGCAATTACGATTCTGAAAATAAGATTTGCAAAAAAAATTAGGTGATGGCTCATGTTTGACATAACGTGTATTTTTAATATAGAGCAGAAAAGTATGAAAAATCCAACATCGTACACAGAGAAAAAAGTTTACTCATATCTAATGGGTCAACAATTTATGCTTTGAATCAATTTATTACGTGAGTTGGTTGGACTTTATTCATGTTTTCATATGTGTTAAAACAACTATGACATGGTGTGTCATCAAACATTAGATAATTCAATTCATTTTATAGATTGAATCAACTTACTATGAGAGTTAAAAGTTACTTTTTGAGAATTTTAAAGTATGTTGAAACAATTATGACAGAGCGTATTGAAGGAACTCACAAGGACTGTTAATCCAATGTATCTGGTGTATAAATTAACTTACTATGCGAGTTGGCGCAAGTTTTTTTAAGTTTAGGAGTGAGTCAAAACGACTGTTTTGTTATAACTAAGGCTCGGACATTGGGGCATTTATAAGTTAAATGCCACTAGCGCTCATAATGCTCCAAACGCTATAAACGCCCCAAAATGCTCAAAACTCCCCAAAATGCTCCATATGTACTCTGGTTGACTTCTATTGCGCACCAAGATTGAGTAATGTCAAATAACTGTATCATTCTTACCGGGTGGACAACTGCACTTTTAAGTGTATTTAATGGTTCATAGAGCTTAAACGTGAATGATAAAACTAATTTCACATAGTTATCTACCAGTGATTGCTGAGACTGTTTATTTAGGTAACCTTTTCAATTTGTACATTTCTTTCCCCATCCTTCATATAACCAATAATTAGTTCGTATAAATATACTTAAACTAAAAATAGATTAAAATACGAATTTGATATTGATAGAGAGATAGCTTCAGTGAAATACCAGGGTATGTGTTTTTGTCCTATTGCCTAAGTACAGTCAAAGAAATTGTATCCGTATTTATTTTTTGATAGTTAACAAATTTCAAATGTTGAAGAGAAATCATATTACAGGTAGAGCTCGTAAAGCTCGGGCAAAAAATATCCGTTCTATAAGGGCCATGTAGCTCTTACAATGACATCTTTAAATTATATTGATTAACAAATATATTCTATGTTTACCATCAATCTAGTCATGCATTGATTAATTTGATTATATTCACTTAATGAGTTAGTGTATTGTTGTTCAGTTTTTTTAATGATTTAATTTTGTTACCCTTTTCTTATACATTTTCTTTGATTAGAAAAGTTCTATAAAAATTAAAAAGAGGTGTAACTATTCTAATAGTAACTCTAGATTTTCACGTAATTCATATCTATTTAGTTACAAATATCTTTGTTTTATTTTACATACCTTATTTTTTCGTACATTTTTTTGAGTAAGTAAATACTGGGTTGAATATTTTGCAAGGCGTAGTGAAGGAAACAGACTGAAATATTTCCCGAATTGACTCCCTAAGATGTTTCCCGCTACGCTAGTGCTCTGTTACTTCCACAGAAGTAGAGATTATTCTTTTTATTGAAATATGTGGTCTCAGATAGACGATGAAGGGTCAAAAAAATGTTAAAGAAGTAATGGTTTTATCTTGTTAATATGGGTTAACTCTCACATTCTTACAAAACTTCAACAACATGTGATGCTAGAATTTTCTGTAACATTATAGACTCGATATAGATTCCAATTATTATATGTACTGCATACGTTCGTTTTGGTTTCAACATTTATTGTTCTTTTTCTTATGTTTTTTCAAGTATTGCACAATATTTTTGAGCCTTACTTATTTACATAATGATTTTTCAAAATGAATCATTTATCGATAAAAATTAAAGATAATTCTTGTGTATATTTCATCCAAAAACTCTTCAAAGAACAAAACCTCGTTAAAATTCTTACTTTGATAAGTAACACGCTTTTTCTTTCGGTGCATGAAGCAATCAAAAAACTGCCTCAAATGCACCAATAACTGTTCCCAAATGCACTGATAAGTGCTTCAAATGCTCCGATAAGTGCCCCAAATGCACCGATAAGTGCCCCAAATGCCCCGATAAGTGCTCCAAATGCTCTTTTCTATCGCTCCTACTGCACATTTATAGCTCTACAAGTGCTCGTTTTGGCCGCTACTACTGCTCTTTTTTAAGTGCCCCAATGTCCTAGCTCTAGTTATAACCAACGTCAATTTAACTACTTTTTAGTAGTACCTGCAACTCACCACGTAGGTAGGCGCAAAAATAACCCATTCATACGAGTCAAAACAAATCAAATTTGATTTGATTCAACTAATCCTTTCTCTTTGTGTATATCAACCTTTTCATGAACAGTTGAAAATGTTTTCTGTTCACGAAAACCTCAACGAAACGATATTATGCCTTGAAATTAGATAAGCTCTTTGAAAAAGCATATGCTCGAAACATTTTGCTTAAGCCCTAACAAAAAGCATATGCTCAAATGATTTTGCTTAAAGCTCTAATAAAAAGCATATGCTCAAATGATGTTGCTTAAAGCTCTAATAAAAAGCATATGCTCAAATGATTTTGCTTAAAGCCCTTACAAAATGCATATGCTTCAAAAAAGTATAAGCAAATTCTTCCGAGCATATGCGAAATAAGCCATGTCACAGCCCTAGTAATTAGTAATTACTTATTTATAAGTTGATGAAAATAGAGAAAAACGCTTGTCAGCAATTTAATGATTGTTGTCATTAAATTAAGACGTAAGATGAATTATTATCATTTTAAAAACACAAATTTTAATAACTTCCTCATTTAGCCAATATATTGAAGGAATTAAAAAAGATTATACACATAAAGGACTCCGAAAAAGAAGAGAAACTTGTCTTATCGACGAAATTAGTCACCACTATTAATTTATTGAAATTCTGAATGCAGAAAATCTCTTGATTATAACCGAGACAGGTTAGAGCTCGTAAAGTAAATTATTTAAATGTGAAAAAAAACGAAGCTTTTAAAAATCATATCTTTAGACGATTAAATGCTCTTGTGTGAATAATTATAATATAAAATATTCGTGGAATAAGATTTGACAAAACTAAAAGTAAAACTATAGACATTTACCACAAAGTTGAAAACGTGTATTATAGTTTTAATAATATAGCCTATAGGAGAACAAATAATTTAAAGGTGTAAAAGAAGCGAAGTTATTTGAAATCATATCTGAAGAGGATTAGTTTAACTTGTGTGAATGGTTGTCATAAATAATATTTTTGGAATTAATGAGATTTGATAAAGCTAAAGCTAGAAATCTACTTTAACCTCAAATTCGAATAGTTATTACTTATTAGTTTCAATATTAGAACGACAATTGGTCGAAAGTAAATTGCATAAAAACATACAAGAGTAAATTGTACGAAATATATACCAAGGTTAATTGAATGGAAAATTTCAAAATTATAAATATGTATTTCAAATTATAAAAAAATACATGTATTCATTACAAAATGAACATTGCATGGATGATATTAATGAAACAATATGTTTATACTTTAATTTAAATAATACAAAAATAATATCTAATCACTTGTCAGAAATCGATATAAATCACCCCCTCCTCTAGATACACATATCTAATCCCCCATTTCACCCAATTACCCAAGCATTTTACCCCAGCAATAGGCTCCTCCTTATTGGGGGATTTTTGAACGCGGAGGAATACTCTTTAAAATGCCACATGCAAAAAATAAGAAAGGTCAAAACTGCTAAAATAGCATACTACAACAGCTGACGGATACACTTTTCCGTGATAGTACCATATGTATTGCGTTATAATAAAGAAAATAAAGGTATTGGCTTATAGGTAATATGTTGAAATGAATAAAATAAAGATAGTTATATGTTATTTTACTAAATATATTATACTAAAAAAATTTAAAGAAACATTACTACTATCAATTTTACTGGCAGTTTTTTTTATAAAAAGAAAAAGATGAAATTTCTTTACCTCAAAAGTAAAGAAATGAATGGAGCAAAGATTGGCTAAAAATGAACACCAATCGTGTTATTACAATATATTTTATGAGTTGACAGTAGCTATACGAAGATTTCCAAAATTGCACCTCTTGATTGGGGGAAAATAATAGAACATGTTGGTTGTTGAAAAGTCTCGGACTTTCGGTGCAAAATTTAAGTCTCGTGGAAAAAGTGGGAGGAGCTTAGCAAAAAGTCCTGTGAAAAGACTGAAAAAACCCTACGTGTGTACGGCCCCCTTAAAGGTCCTCTCCAGGCTCCGGGAAAAAAATGAGTTTATTACATAATATTATAGAACTAAGGTCTACGATCATTATTCCGCAAACCGCATACAATTCGGTTCAGTATATATTTTATTATTTGATTTTAAAGTTTTTTAGTACTCTGTGAGCAACAATCAAGCGAATCTCCAACCTGACGCTGAGAAAGAAGATTGTACACCCTTTGTTTTGATTTCAAATTTAGATTTTTAAACAAACAATGCATTTTTGGCCTTCTTTTAATATATTAATTGTTTCTAAAAGTATGTAAACGTTTCTATGATAAGTTTATTCAAATTTAAACCTTAAAACGAATAATAATAAATTTAATAAACCAAATACCTAGTTGACAATCAAAACAAATGGTGTACATTCTTCTTCTTCAGACTGAAAATTAGAAAGTCGGAAGTAGAGTAGGTTTTGTAGAGTTTGGATTATAAAAATCTTTAAAAGCATATAAAATTAAAAATATGTTATCAAATTTTATGGGGTTTGCAGTAAAATGGTAAGAAACATTAGCCTCGTTGATTTAAGCAATAAAAATTATTGCTTGGAGGGGACCTTTAAGAGTCAAATGGTAGGATGTGTGTGCGGTATAGTAGGAGCCTGTAGAGGGCCTTACACACGCACGGTTTTTTAAGTCTTTCCACCAGACTTTTTGCTAAGCTCCTCCTACTTTTCTCACGAGAATATAAGAAAAAACTATATAATTATTATTTATTCAAGTTGGTATCCATGAAATACCTGCAGGTATCATGGATACTAGTGGAAGGAGCTTAGCAAAAAGTCTGGTGGAAAGACTTAAAAAACACTGCGTGTGTACGGCCCTTTAAGTAACAGTAAAAAAATGGAAAGTATAGATATACTTTTGAACAAATTAATCATTACAATATGAATTTACAAAAAAAAACAGACAATATATTTCAAGAAAAGACAGGGCAAAATTAAATTTAAATTTCAAAGATTAATATTACAGAATCTGATATTATTTATATAACAAACGACTATATAAGATATTAGTCATGAAATCTGAAGCCTAGAAATGGTCTCTTATTACCTTCGCAATTTTGCGGAAAGTTATATTATTGCCGTCGTTTATTTATTTATTTATCATCTTGTTATTCGCTTAACTGAAAAAGTGTTCAATCAAATTACCTGAAATTTGGTGTAACAATTGGTCCATGTCCAGTGACCTGCTGGCAGAATTTTGGGAGTGACCAGGTCAAAGGTCAAGGTCATTGTCATTCTTAACTCAAAAAGAATTGAACTATATTGCATGAAACTTGGTGTGGTGATTGGTCAATATGCAGGAACCATTTAGTTAGATTTTGGGAGCGATCGGGTTAAAGGTCAAGGATCAAGGTCGAGGTCATTTGTAACTCAATAACTCAAAAAGTGTTCAACCAAATTGTCTGAAATGTGATGGTACAATTGGTCAATGTCCAGGGACCATCTGTTGGAATTTTGGGAGCGATCCGGTCAATGGTCAAGGTCAAGATCATTCATAACTCAATAACTCAAAAAGTATTGAACCAAATTGCATGAAACTTGGTGGGACGATTGGTTATTATCCAGTTAGCAGCTTTTTAAATTTTGGGAGAGAACGGACAAAGCGGAGGCAAAGGTATGCGCTCTACCGAGTGTACATACTCAAGTTTATATATATAGTGATCAACATATATACTGCCTCATGTTAAAAAATATTTAATTCAAGTGCATTCAAAACCTTCAAAGTTCAAATGTTTATGATTAAGAACTAATGGCATTTAAGCCTTCAAGATTTTGTGAAAACAATTAGGATCAATGTTTGTAAATTATTGATTTAAAGGGGGGGTGCGGGTAATTTTCATATGAAATATTTTAACATAATATGATAGATAAACATTTATTAGTTACAAATATGAAATATTTCGGTTCAATTCACAGTATTTTTAGAGAAAATAGATTTTTTTATTAGTTAAAATAGGCTTATGAAGTTATGCGATAGTCCGGTAGATGGCGCTACAACTGCAATGTTTACAAATATCACAAGATTATGTAAACAAAAAATAGTATCCTGATTGAAACTCGAATGAATGATAGAGAAATATGGCGTCATATGTATAGTTTATGACCCAGTGTGTATTATTCCTCGTATTTGCATGTTAATATTGTATTGTTAACTTCTTTTATTCATATATAAGAATTAGGGTATTAATTTCTATTAAACTTTACTAGCTACCTACGGGCTACGGCCTTCGACTAAAGAACCTAAACCTGCAGTTTACAAATTACAGTGAACCTTGCAGACAACCAGGATACAGTAACCTGTACCTTGCAGACAACAGAGTTGAGATTACAGTGCTAGGTAAGTTGGCAACAGTTAAACCCAAGTTCAATTTTTTTTTTCAGGCTCATAGTCCTAACATCTTAATCAGCCTCACTGATGATCCTAGGTTACTAGGTATATTTCACCCTGTAGTCTTGTAGATACTCTCTAGTCTCAGTACTTCATATGAAACTCAGAAACTGAAACATATAATGATATCAGAGGACAGAGTCAGATTATTATTATGCTGCCAGACACTAGACAGTCTAAGACAGATAGGTAGGTTACCTAGGTAGAAGCACACCCAGTGCCCAAACTACAGTAACTGTTCTCCAATAAATCCTCAATTTTGGCTCTTGATTTTGTTCCTACTTCTCAGTAAAATTCTATCTTAAATTCATTTGAATATAGAAGAAAATAATGGATTGTTCACACAGAAAATAGGAATAGTCTCATATTTTAATTATTTTTAATATTTTCAGAAAATATTAAAAATAATTAAAATATGAGACTATTCCTATTTTCTGTGTGAACAATCCATTATTTTCTTCTATATTCAAATGAATTTAAGACAGAATTTTACTGAGAAGTAGGAACAAAATCAAGAGCCAAAATTGAGGATTTATTGGAGAACAGTTACTGTTTACCAGCCAGGTAATATTGCATGTCTAAACTCGCCATTTTAATGGCGAGTTTGAGACAGTCATTTTGGAGTTTATGAGACATACTATTTTACTTGGTATTTTCATACTGGGTCACTGGTTTAGATGGTAGCCAACCTGCGGAATATGGAAAAATTTTACAATTTCTGTGCAAACAAAACAATCTTTGATATCTTCCTTTATTTTAGTAATTTACATGAATTTTACTTAGTTGAATCCATTTAAATTATTAAAATATTGGAAGAAATCAAAGATTGTAAAAATTGTAAACTGTGTTTACCACTTCCTACAGTCTTAAGTAAATTGCTGCCCTTGAATTTCTAATTGCGGCCCTCTCAAGAAAGTCTCTAAAAACTGCTGAACAGTTGAACATAATTTTTATCGAAACATTTCTGTAAATTATAGCTAAATTCAATTTAATGTGTGTTTTGAAACTGATAATTTTATAGGTCTTCTGTAAGTTTACAGTGGTTAGAAACTTAGATGCCACAGTTAGCTATTGTGTCGCAATTTACCTGCTTTATAGGTTTTACCCCTACCCGACCTTCTGTTTTTCATTTTGAAAATATGTACATTTACCTTCATTAACCACTGTGTATTATTGGTGATGTTTTTGAAAGATTCTTTGCAAGCAGATGCTCATTTACTTCTATATCTGCATGTTGATTGCACAGAAAAAAGATTTTTGAGAACAAATTATACATTTTATACAAGCTGTTTCATTAAAATTGATCAATATCTCTAGTTAGTAGATTTTATCCTGTTTTCATTACTTTGAGAGACTGAAATTGAAACTTGTTACCAAAAGTGTAGTGGTAATTACTACCTAATTCATAAATATGCTTTGTAAATTGTTCATAGCTATTTTGTTTACAAAAAATATTATATCCTCTAGTTAGATGAGTGACATCCAAATTGAAGTAACTTATTTTTAGACAATATCAGAGAGTCAGTCTGTCAGACCAGTTCAATCAGTCAATTTGATTTGATCAGTCACTAATTCCTAAATTACACTTAATTGCAATTCAAGCAGATTTTATTATTATTATTAAGTGGGCAGTTTTGTTTCAGTTAGTGCATCTAATTATCAATTAATCTCAAAATTTGCGAATAACTATATTCATACTTTTCTCATTGTTGCACAATTCATTTCCTATAAAAAATTTATATCAAAAGTCAAGTAAACAATAATTCTCATTTTCTATTTCCACAGGTATCCTCTTAAGACAACATAGCAGACTGATGCCCGATTACTCACCATACATCACAGCTCACTGTTGCCTGCACACTGGTTATTCAACTCATCACTGGAGAACTTGATCCCCTAATCACAATTGCATCAAAATTTATAGTTTCCCAAAATTTAATAGTATCATGTGTTGAAAATAAATGGTAGCGATAAAGAAATTGAGTAAAGCACAAAAAATAGCTAGATAATAGATACATTCTAAATTAAGAAATTTTAACTTTAATATTACTGTTAATAAATAAAATGGAACTTTGCTAATTATACAGTTTATATAAATAGCTATCATCTTTTTTTTTGTGAAAAATTGTTCAACAATAACTATCAATCATTAGGAGTCTATTTATGAATAGTTATTATACATTTTTAAATTTTTTGCATTACTGTTCATATTCAAGGATTTTCTATCAATAAAGTTACCATATGTATATGCTAGTTTTATTAAACAATACAAATGTGACAAGCTTTCAAATATTAACTATTTCCTTAAAACATTACAGGAATAAGATTTATTTTCTAACAATTAATCCCATGATCAGAACATGCTTCATAAACTTTAAAAAAACAGTTATAAACCTACTGAATATTCCTTAGAATTCACAGAATTGTAATGGTTGATTAAATCAAGATAAAATAACACAGGTTTGTTGATTCATCTTAATATGTGAACTAAATGGAACAAATACTTTGTAGAAATTCAGAGATATCTTCATTTAATGCCCAAAATGACAATAAATTGTTATGATCTTTATCTTGTACATATTTTTTGCAATATGCATCTTTTAAGAAAAGTTGCAACCCTTAGAAAATGTAATAATAAAATGTAATAAGTATACTGAGGACAGATATTTGAATTCTCAATTCACAGTTAGTAACCCAAAAAGTTTCCTTATTGTAGATGCAGAAACATTTTTTAAATGTCACATATTTCATTATATGTATTTTTAACTCTATGAGTGATGCCATTGAAAATCATTTCCTCCGAATATTTCCTAATGCAAACTTCACCAGCCATGAAAGATGTACTTTTTAAGAAGAGAATAGAGTAGATAATTAAATATTTTGCAGATTTCTTCACTTGGAGTTACTAGGGCTGAAGCATTGGAGCTAATTCTCTCTGTAGTTCATTTTCCCAACTTACTTTGTATTATCAACATAGCAGTGTCTCCTTCTACAAATACTATTTTTTTCCTGAAAATGAATTTAATTGGGTGTTATCTGTTATCTTGCAAAAATGTTAAACAATATATATCAAGTACTCTCAAAAGATCATAATTGAGGTAGGGTAATAGATCAATAGTATCTACTCAATATGAAGATGCCAAAGAATTTGATTAAGTAGCTACTAAAATTTGTTCAAAGAGGAAACATATGCTCTTTTGTTGATATGAAAATTTATATAGCTAATAAGAATTTGTATGTATAGGCCAAATCTCATAATTACCTCTCATATTAAGTTATTCTGAACATTCATCTTGCCAGGGAAATGAACACTTTCCTTCAAAGAATGCTTGAAACTCAGTCCTTCATAACTCTCTCCCAAGTCCCTTCTTGCAACAATGGCTGAATCTGAGAAATATAATTATGAAATGATTAAAATCTTATCAGAATGCTACTTAATATAATTCTTTATAAAAAATAATATTATTGTGAAATTATATCTAAATTTGGCTGCCAGGTGCAGATTTTCCACTTCAAGGAAATCATAATTATATTTGAGACATTTAAATTCAAATTTCCTTTTTCTCCTTGGAATGTCTACTTAGTACTTGACTGGAACCTTTGAGCTCACTTTGAAACCTGGAGACTCTAAATAGTATATTAAAAAAGACTAAGGTAAGAGTCTTAGGTACCTCTGTACCCAGTTGGATAGTTCCTAACTTCCTACAAGACTACAAATACCTAATCTACTAGAATCACTAGACTGTACAGTCTGTAATGTACTAGAGTCTAGTGACTAGTCTATACTCTATGGAACACAGTTCCATGTTCTAGAGGCTGGAAAATTGTAAGCCAATTTTTAAGCCAAAATTTCACATAAATTCTGAGCCAAGCCAATTTGGCTCATTATTTGATGATTTCAAGCCAAAATTAACATGGGAACTGTGAAACATAGGAATTAATTCAAAATTTCAATTCAATTAGACATATCTGAGTTTTGACCTTTTGAAATAAAATAAAATTTAAACCAATTAATTGGCTTTAACTGACATACAGACAGTCACATACAATGATACATTGAAGAAGAAGCTAGACTATTAACTTATTAGTAGGTACCTATTCATAATTCAGGTAATCAACCTTAGCACAATAGGTAGGATATGCTTTTTTATGGTTATTTCACACCTCTTGTTTAAATGGAAACAAATATTGCCTTTCTTAGTTGAAACATAAAAGTTTGAGATTAAATATTTTTCATGATATAGAAGGCTAACAAACTAGGTAGTAGGTAGTTAGTTTATAATTAGGCAAATTGGTAGGTACTAGGTATGTAGAATATAGCATAGGTTTTATGTAAGTCCTAAGCTAGTGTTACTGTTACCTAATTACCAGTTACCAACAGCAGCTACTACTACTACCTAACTGTTAGCCTTAGGCCCTTAGGAAGCTTCTTGTTTCAGACGATAACATGAAAGTAACAGTTATGGAACTCAAGGAAGGAAGGTAAGACCGTAAGGTAGATAGGAAAAATAAACTCACTTACCCAGAGTGAAAATCAATTTCTGAAGTAGGAAATAGCTAAAGTTGAGGCCTCGAGGGATTGAAGCTTCAGTATTAAACGAAATTTCTGTGTCTGTCTACTGATGAAATAGCCTAATAGGTAGCCTAGTCAAAATTGTAGAAATCTTCCGGTTTAAAATGGTCCAATGGTGGAGACAGCATATTTTCGAATTCTTCTTAGAGATTGAATGGAGTCCAATAAAATAACGTCACTTCTAAGTTGAAGGTCTAACCCCAACTGGCAACAATATCAAAAAACAATATCGTTTTTGTTTCAAATTTCAATGGGAATCTTTTGAAATATCAGCCTAGTTTTGACTTCACTGAGCCTGAAGGGCAGTTTTTTATTATACATTTTCTAATCATTGGCATTTTACAATAATTAAAGAGGTACCTAGGCACGAATTTCAGTCAGTATCCAAAACCGCGCAGCGTGGTAGGTAGTAGGTATTTGATAGGTATGCAGATACGCACATAAACACGATCAAACTTGTTTACATAAAATAAAAATTCTACGAAGGTTGTGCTATTTGACACCAGGTGGCGCATTCCTAATTTTAATTAAATACTATTTCTTTAAATAGATTTTTCCCAGACGAACAAAATATGTCATAATACATAATTAATTATGCTGATTCCAATAAAACACATTTTAGCTAATGTTTGATTTTACCCGCACCCCCCCTTTAAGCAACTGAACATTTAACTCTATAACGCTCAAGACATGCTCTAGGACAAAAAATTTTTTTTTGATAAATCAATATTAGATAGTTAACCTTTTTAATTTAGAATATGTTGTAAAAAGAACACTATTCTTTTGTTATATTTTCAAAGTCAAATATCATTTGGGAAGAACTTTTGAGTGGTTTAAAATACGAAATCATTATGTGGCATAGCCTACATTTAATTTTACGCTTCTTATTGCTAAAATAGATTATAGTTACTAAATAAAGACATTGAGTGGTGAGGGTGTTGGTGCAAAGTGAAGTGATAGTGTTAAGTGTCTAGCATTAAGAAACTAAGCTAAGTGATAGTGAGTGTTGAAGAGAAAATAAATTTGTAATAAAAGTGAGTTGTTTTTCTTGTAATGGCAGAGGTATAAGCCTGAAAAAGTGAACTGGAGGACAGACTCGCTGAAAAGGGAATCTACGAAGAAACACCTTGATCTTGGACATCTGAGATGTATTCTGAGATTCACGATTATTGACTTTGTTGGTGATCAGAATTGGCAATTGTCTTATATTAGAAAGCAAATACAATTGGCTCCTTATCAAAAAAAAGTGTTACATTATAACTAGGGTTGTGACAATTTAAAATCATAGATCTCAAGAATATCATAAACAAAACAAAATGAAATCGTATCGAATTCTATATACCTCTGTGAATGGTTTAGAACGATTAAATAGTCTTTAATTCAATCCGTCTATATTGTTTTCAGGATCTATGATTTTAAATGCATATTGTCACATCCCTTGTTATGACCATCAATTGAACATTTTAAATTAACAGATTGGTATACAGCTAGTAATTCTCTATCATGAATTGAATACACCTTTTGAGCTTTGGATAATTTCTTTGAAAAGAAACTGAATGTTATATTATTAATTAACTAATAAAGAGCAGTACAGCGGACGTATTTTGATGGCCAGCTATAGCAAAGATGGGAAACGTACTATTCCCCGCCGGAATTTTATCCACCGGACTATTCCCCACCGGAATTTTCTCCGCCGGACTATTCCCCGCCTGACTTTTCCCCACCAGGACTATTCCCCGCCGGGATTTTCCTCGCCGGACTATTCTCCGCAGGAATTTTCCCCGCCAGGACTTTTCCTGTCAGACTTTCCCCCACCGGATTTATTAAAAATTAAACTCTGGAAGTTAATTTAATGTTGCGATTATTTATTTAATTCTCGAAAATAAATAGTTTTGACAAATAAATCTGTTGCCACGAAATTATATGCCGAAGTCTGTCGTTTCAAATAACAGACATATATTTTTTCTTCTTTTTTAATATTATTGTCGGTTACTAGTTGAGTGGAAATGGGTCACCACCAACTCCTTGAACCGAACCCGTTATGTATTGGTACCTCCTCGATAAATAGTTTTCATTGGAGAATTATAGAGAAAATTGACTGCAATATATATAAATTGTTCTGAAACATGACTACGTGAAAACTTTTGATTTAAGGATTTCTACACTCTACCTTACGTAGGTATTTTTATAATAACTGCTAAACTATCGTAAGATTTTTAAGGTACAATTATATATAATAGGTATACATATTAAAAAAAGGACACTAAAAAAGAGGTCAATATTTTTTGTAATAAAAATCTATAGTAGGTTTATTAATTATATGGTATAGAAATTAATAAATTAATTTTTAAAAAATTTGAACGAGTTGTTAATTTATATAATAGCTGAAAAAAAAATTCACGATATGTAAAACTATAGAGTAGGAATAACTGAATAAATCGAAGCTGCTTAGAATACCGTTCGACATTTGGTAATCCCTTATAGTAGTGCGATAATGTTTGTACTTTGTAGCACTTTGTAAAGAGCCTTTTATAGAGGGGTACTTTTACGCAGAACTAACTCTACACCAGCACTTCTCGGTACAATTGTACTAGTTCTAATACGTTTTTCGACAATCTGTTTTCACATTCTTGAAGAGAAAAGTACGAAGATTCATTTTAAAGGTCCTCTCCAGGCTCCGGAAAAAAAAGTAGTTTATAACATGATATTATAGAACTAAGGTCTACGATCATTATTCTGTAAACTGCATACAATTCGGTTCAGTATATATTTCATAATTAGTTTTTGAAGTTTTTAATACTCTGTGAGCAACAATTGAGCGAATCACTAATCTGATGCTCAAGAAGAAGATTTTACACTCTTTATTTTGATTACAAATTTGAATTTTATAAACAAACCATGCGTGTTCGGCCTTTATTTAAATTATTTTAGATATTAATTGTTTCCTAAAGTATATAAACGTTTCTATTATAAGTTCATTCAATTTTATATCTTTACACGAATATTAAATGGATTTATTAAACCTAATACCTAGTTGACAATCAAAACAAATGGTGTACATTCTTTTTCTTGAGGCTGAAAAATTCTTAAATTAATAAGTCGGAAGTAAAATAGGTTTTGAAGAGATTTGATTATAAAAATCTTTAAAAGCATATAAAATTAAAAATATTAGCCTCATTAAATAAAGCAATAAAAATATTTGCTTGGAGGGACCTTTAAACAAAGAAAAAATTTAGATTTTTTTACGATTTCCAACCTACATGAAAACTGTAATTAAATTAGTGAAAATATTGCCACTCATCCTTATCAAAATTAATTATGCTTTACATAATTCATTGATCACGAGAAATAATCATTGCCTGCATATATAAATTATCTTCAACTTTTCACTGTTGTTTTATAAGTTTAATCGTAACTTTCTATCATCAGTTATGTCCTAAAAATATATATATATATAAACATTGTGAATATAATGGTAGGTATAACTATATTTTTAGCTATTCTTTTAGCTCATTTTTTAAGAATGGATGTATTTGGAACGCAAGATTAAAACCTTCAAATTGAAAATTGATTGTTGTCATAAATTATTAGTATTTAAACCGAATAGTAGGTACCTATGTTATCCGCAGAATTCCAACGTACTCTCAAGGCTAGAAAATGAAATGTTTAAGGAATTACAATTATATAATAACTTGAGCCATACCTCGCATTAAATTCCATTTGTAATATCTCTAAGTCGTGATTAGTTAATAAAAGCGGGGCCTGCCTGAATATCTAACAAATTTATATGTTGATACTTTTCAGTGTTACGATTTATTATTTTAGCGTAAAATCCCAAAGCCCCCGCTGTCTAATAAAAAAATATTTTTCTAGCGTATATCTTCTCTGATATCTATTATTGTTAAGGAACATTCAATAATCATTATATCTGTCTATGAAGTTTAATCAAGATTGCTACAAATGTCACAAGAAAACGTATAGAATCTTTCAGAAATAGTGGTAGGAAGTTATACCAATTCTTCAAGATTGTGTTATCACACGGTTCCATACTTTCGAACACTTATGAATTTTTTTATCTATCTTTACTTCAATTGGTATCCATTTAGAATAGAAGTTAAATAGTAATTATTAGGGATGTGACATTGTGTATATGTACCGCGCCATTTATCGATTTGTACAATCTTGAAAATGCGCTGCGTGGTTTTAAACTCCTCTAACCCCCAATGCCCAGCGTGTGTTGATTCTTTCATTGTATTTATTATGAAATTGAATACTACTATATGTGTATCGGGGAGCATGCCGCTCCCTGAACTCCCCTGCCAGGTCATTAAACAATCACGAAGTGTGCAGTACAACAAACTACTAGCGGATACAAGTAACTACCCAGTAAACAATACAAGGTCGGCCAAATGCTGGTGCGGTGACACTATAGTCCATTTAATATAATTAATTAGTTTTAGGTTCCTTATTTTATATGCTTGTAAAATGTTCTAGTTGTTTTCTTTGTCTTGTATATGTTTGGAACGGGTGTAGGTCATAAGCCCCCCCGGTCAAGAGCCCCCCGGTCATAAGCCCCCCCCGGTCAAGAGCCCCCCCGGTCATGAGCCCCCCTAGGTCATAAGCCCCCCCGGTCAAGAGCCCCCCCGGTCACGAGCCCCCCTGTTTTTAAATCCTTATTTACCTATATTATGTAATCCTTATTGACACTTTTGTAGTTCATTACTGATTAGACATAAAATATATGTATATCGGGGGCGGCACGCCCCCCGATATACATACAACCCCCCTGCCAGGTCATTAAACAATCATGAAGTGTGCAGTACAACAATCTAGCGGATACAACAAACTACATTAGCAACTCTCAGTTATTTCTATCGAAGTAGTTCTTCATTTGTTTAACTAGGTATATAAGGATTAAAAAAACATGGAGGGGGGGCTCTTGACCGGGGGGGCTCTTGACCGTACCCCGTTTGGAACATGTTCGAGACCGCACGTGTGTTAAAATGAATTATCTGTTTCTAGTATTAGTAGGTTTTGATTAGTTTTTATTATTTATATAGTTTTCCTCAATGTATTTGTTTTGTTTTGTAATAGTTTAGGCTTAAAGTTTCATTTTATATATTAAGTAAATAATAAAATAATTAAGAGTAACTGGCATACGAGAGTTGCCAGGTATTCAATTGCGCTTAGAGTATAAAACTCTTGTCTTCTTTGTAACTCCCTCTTTAACTCTCATAATTTCATAGAGCCATGTGTCTACTGTGCGCGTGCTGTTCCATCAAACTCAAACAATCCAACCTAACAATTATATTCTCTTAATAGGGTAAGTTATCCAATACCATTAATTAAATTTGTTATAGAATATTGTGTAAGAAAATGTAAGAACATGTCATTGATTCAGTTAGTCAGATTTGCAATAGTTAATTTATATTGCAGGTTTTAGTCTGGGACCTACCTACCATCTACCTACCTACTTACTCACCTACTCAGCCTAGTCTACAATATTCTGGCTAATATACCTACCTCAAAGCATTACCAGCCCGCAATTAAATCATATCAAGTTACCTAGTCCATAATTAATATTAGGATATAACATTTATATTAAGGTTAATCATTTATATATTATTGTGTATTATTTTCTTATATACCTAGGTAGCCATCATTTTAATTACTAAACTATTTGTGTGTGTTTCACTAACCTTGGTTGGTACCTATAAACATAATTAAACTAAAAGTGATAAAGCAAAACTATTAAATCATCAAGTCATCTACCTTTAAATCAATCAAACTAAATCGATCACTTTTAAATAATTAGCAAAATTCATTTTAACTGGTGTACATCTGTAACCTTTTGGCAACGTCGTACATTGGCAAATTGATTTATTACGACAGCGGTATAACGTTGACTACACAACAAACGGCCGTCAGATGGATATCATTTATCGACAGGACGTCGTTCCTAACATTTAATTTACGTGGCCGACCACTTCCTTGATTCCACTCTCTCACGACAGCCTCGAACTGTATACTCACTCCTAAATTCAGTTCTGAAGCTATTTTCCTGCATCTCATTTCATCTGTACACAGCCTATTGGGCGTAATCTTTTGACACCTCTCTAGTTATAACCATTTAAAAAAGTATAAATTGAAGCAACCTCAGCAGTGTATCACAGCTGTTAAAGACGGTCATACTCATAAGCATAATGCTATTTCCTGATTGGTTGAAATATTCAGCATGCCAATATATAAAGATAAAATGACTGCTTAGGCTTGAGATTTGAATGTGTCAAATACTTTGCATAGGCTAATTTGATATTTTGTTAATGAATAATTATCAACAAAGTATTTCTCCATTTGACTTCTATTTTTAGAAAAAAAAACAATGTACTAGGTAGTTTTGCTACCCACAGTATTACCAAAATAAAAAGTCACCCATTTAAAGATCATATCTCTGAAGTTAATTAAAAATAACTAAATCATCTACAAATCGATGACACGCTCATGGATGCAGAAAAGCTACTTCGTGAATAAAAATCCACCACAAATTGAGACAATGATATGTTGGTCAACCATTTCATTGTATTTACAGATGAAATGTGCAAAGTAAAAAAAAGCATAACTAACAAAACTAACTTTAATCAGCACACTAAAGTGTGATAACGAAAATATACATATATAAATGAAAAAAGAACAACAATATATATCAAAACAACTTGATATTATAACCATAAGACTTATCTATAGTGACTGTTAGAGTCCTGAGTAAGAGAACTACCCCGTATAGTGAACAAATTTTCTTTAGTCTGCCATGAAATGTTTATTATTTCTACAAAGCTTATGACCATTCTTGGCAGACTAAAGAATTTTTCTTACTATACGAGGTAGTTCTCTTACTCAGGACTTTACATTCACTATAGAGGCGGTGTCTACAGTACTAATCTAGACAGGTAGGTATTATGAGAGATCCTTTTACCTCCCCGCTAGCATGTTGGTGGTAAGAGATGTTTATTTTCCTTTATGAGTAGAAGTACTTCATAGAGTTTGAGCATGATGGACTTAGGCACGTTGTTATCCACTAGATTCTCTGCAGTGATGTTCAGTAGGAATTCAGCATCAATGACTTTAGCGGTGGAGGACGTTGTCAACCTCGTCATATTGTTACGACTCAGTACAGTGAGGAGTTTGTTGTTGAACTTAGAGCTGGTGGAAGAGGATTTCTTAGGTTGGTTGTCATCCTTGTTAGATCTAGCAGGTGACGTTTCAATCAAGTCATCCGGTATTTCAATTCGCTCTTGTTTAATGCTTTGAGGTTCAATTTCCATGTCTTCAGTTGAGGACATATTCGGAGATACAGAAACGTCTTCGAATTCGGTATTCATAATTTCATTGATTTTAAACACTTTAGAGCTGGGACAGTTTCTTCTGATGGTCACTACTTTACTTATGGAACCTGATAGGAAAAACAATCCATTAGTTTACATTACAGAACACAGTGAAGAATGAATTTAAAATAATAATCAAATACTTACCATAGGAAGGAAGAGAAGAAAGTTTTTTCATGAAGGCTATAAAGACAGATTCGTTCTTGTTGCGGTTAATAATCGACGAGATGTCATCGATCATAATAGTTGATAGATTTGAGAAGTTGCAGGCCTTTAGTGTGTTTACAGCTGCAGAACTTGAAGTCAGTAGAATCTGAGCCTTCGCTGCTTTATCTGAAAAATTTACGATTAAATTACCTTTCTGTAACACAACAATTTTTTTGGATAGTATATTTATTTATTGCAAATTATCGGGTTTAATTGTATGTTACAATGCTATTTCAAAATAAATTCATTTTACTTATATAAATATCTCTGTTTGTTAATGATTGGTTGAATAAAAAAACACCATTTCCATTTGAAAAAAATTGTTACTTCTCATATCGAATAATATGTAAAAAAAGTTAAATTCCATGGCGACCTGACAAACTTGACAGGTATGCATGAAGAGCGTGTGTACCACTCGGGTGTACCTGACAGGTTTGATTGTTCAGGTGTACCTGGCAGGTGATTGTTCAGGCATACCTGACAGGTGTGAATGTTCAGGCATACCTGAAAGGTTTGATTGTTCAGGTGTACCTGACAAGTGTGATTGTTCAGGTGTACCTGACGGGTGTAATTGTTCAGGCATCCCTGAAAGGTTTGATTTATCAGGCATACCTGACAGGTGTGATTGTGATAGGTGTGATTGTTCAGGCATACCTGAGAGGTGTGATAGTTCAGGCAAACCTGACATGTGTCATTGTTAAGTCATACCTGAAAGGTGTGATTGTTCAGATGTACCTGGCAGGTGAGATTGTTCGGGCATACCTGACAGGTGTGATTGTTCAGGTGTACCTGGCAGGTGAGATTGTTCGGGCATACCTGACAGGTGTGATTGTTCTGGCATACCTGACACGTGTGATTGTTCAGGTGTACCTGACATATGTGATTGTTCAGGCATACCTGAAAGGTGTGATTGTTTAGGTGTACCTGACAGGTGTGGTATATCCCTCTACACAATATAGGCTTATTCCCTCTACTGCACATGGACACTAAGGTCTCACCGTAATCAAAAGGTTCCCCAGAAGCTGGACTATAGAGGTTTAACTTGAAGAACTTCGCTATCACATCGAGTTGTTTGTAGAACACGTGATTGACAGGACTGAGAGTTACGAGGAGAGTTTGTATTCCAGTCTCGTTACGACGTCGGTAGGCAGCCGCGTGAATGGCTTTGATGAACCACACCAAGGAGTGGTTCAACCCCCGCACCAACCTGTCACCCTTCAGAACCTTCTCCTTAACCACTTCTGAAATGAAGAGGAATGGTTAGTACACTTTATCTATTAGATGCTGCTATTTATACTGGGCAGTTTGTAAATACAGTAAAACTCCTCTTTGAAGAAATACTGTATAGTGAATGTAGTGTCCTGAGTAAGGAAGTAGCCTGTATAGTGAACAAATTCCAGTCAGCCATGAATGGCCGTCAGTTTTTAGAAAACTAATGGCCGTTTTATAGCAGACTGAGAAAGTTTGTTCACTATACGTTGTAGTTCTCTTACTCTGGACTCTACATTCACTATAAAGGACTCCACTATGGAGGAGTTCTACTATATTACAAAACCCTATATAAGGTAAATTCACGATAATATACGAATAAGAGAAAAAAAAATATATAAATACGTTACCTTCAAATATGTATATATACGAGACAGATAAATCTAAAGGCGAAGAACAAGAAAAACTTACTTGGAATTAACGACAACACTCCCTCAGATGTGGGTATGAGATTTCGGAAGATAGGGCTCATATTTTCTGGTGCAGTGCGTTCTTCTATTTCTAAAAAATAGTCAAAAATAAGTTAGTTTCCAATGTTTGATAGAAAATATTAGGTTCTTTAGAAAAGAGAAAACGACACAATGAAGAAATGACTAAGGGAAATCATTGAAGGGAGAATGAAACATTATATTGCTGACGTGAAATGGGTAATTAAATAAAAGGGACTGATTGAAACAATTAGAAGGGAATGTGGCTACATGAACAAAGTCACCTATCACCAATCAGTGACAATGCTCTTGGATACAGTAAAGCTACTCTGTGAGTGCAGTCACTTACAAAGGAATGTGACGAAAAGGCACGCAAACACCGGTGACTGCACTCACGAATGTAAGAGGAAAATGAAGAGGTGATAGTAAATGAAGCCTATGATATAGTAGATAAAGCCTATAATAATTATCAGTTGAATGACAAAGTAGATCATATTATGCTATTCCATTAAAAAACAAAAGCATATGTTTGATTTTAGTCGCACTCTCTCTCCAAGCTGCCAATGGAAGTTTATTTAGCAAATTTCCTACTGTTTTCTACCTTCACTCAATAATCATCCCATTACCAACATAGTCGACATTCTAAACAGACGACGCGCATACTTTTTCTTTGACATGAAATAGAAACCCTTAAGCAATACAGAGTAGCTATTTGTTCAGCGCAATTTACAAAGTTGCACACAACAAACTAGCGGATACAACAAAGAGAGTTTTTAAATAATATTCATTTATATATAAATATTACATGGAAAAACTCAACAAAGATGACCGAAATTGTTGTACTGCTCACTTCGTAATCGTTTATTGACCTAACAAGTCATATATATCAGTATTCGTTTTAATAATGAATAAAATGAAAGCATTAACGCCCGCTGGTCATAAGGAGGTTAAAACTGCGCAGTAAACTCTAGTCTTGAGTGTGCAACTAAGTAAATTAATGAACTTCGGCCGTGTTGATTAAAACAATAAATAGTTACCTGGAGGAAATCATGGATAATAATGCAAAATATGAAGTAGCAAAACTATATCAAATAGCTACGTTCTAATTTCATCAACTTACCTAATTGGTCGTCATAGTCTAACAAAATTTCCTTGTCGATTATTCTGTGATGGTAAAGATTGATGACCATTCTGTCGAATTGAGTCTTGTTGTTCAGGCAAAAAATCCACCTTCCTGTTACAGAACAAAGCATTTGTTAATAAATATGGTAAGAATAAGAGACGAATTTAATTACATTTAACTTTCTCAAACTATCTTATAGTTTTTCTTTATCACTACTAATTAGATACTAACACGTGAAAAACTAAAACCTATATCTGCTTCACAAAGAGTGTCTATTAGAAATTGAAATTAATAATGAAGGTGAAAATATTAAAAAAATTAAGAAACTAAAAACATTAATAATAATATAAATTTGTCAAAGACATCAAACCATTGAAGCTTTTCCACATACAAGTTACTAAAAGTATTGGAATATCGTGGACCAATCCTCAAACAAACTTATCGAACTAGTTTTGGTAGAATGATAAAGACGAAAATAACACTAACTTAAAGATTGAGAAGTTGTTTTCTGCAGTTAAAGAACCTACCTGACTTCTCATCTTGGAAATGGACATCTACATGAAACAACTCGGCCAACTTGTCCGCCTTTTTCAGTGTGAAGCAACCTGCTGTAGTAATTGAGACATGCAAGATGTAACGGCCTTCAGGTTTCTGAAAAGTTATTGAACACAACTTTAATAAATCAGTCAACTGATTATATAGATATAGAGCAGGTGGTTAATATACTCACCACATCAACATTTCTTTTAGATGACCCAGCATAAGATCCATTTTTCTTTGATGTCCTATTATCATCATCATAGAACAGGGAATCATCGTAAGATTCTTTTTTAACTGCAATTGTAGGTGAACGACTATAACTCTTTTGTCTTCTTAGAGGAGAGTCGTTTCTATCTTTGGAATAAGGTGAGTACCTCTTTTTTTGGAATTCATCATATATCTCGTTACTTATACTACGATTGTTGGTGTTTGGAAATCTGCCATTTCCGTTCCTCTGGCTATCCAATCTATCCATAACCGATAAGTGCTTTCTCTGAACAGGAAATCCACCGTAACTGTTATGGAGAGAAGAATCATTATATGATGGAGCTAAGGATTCTGATTTAACGTAAATTTCTTCTTCCGAATCTATTTCCATTATACAAGGTTCCGGGCTACAATAACCATTATCACTTGATTCAGCATCATACTTAAGTTCAACATGCTGGGATAAATAGGGATTAGGCATGTCAACAATATCACTTTGATATCTGTCATATGTAACTTCCAAATTTGCAGAAGGTAACTTGCCAAAACCTGGTGGTCGAAAAACTCTTTGGAAATTGAGAGTGTTTTGTAAAACTAATTTATCTTGCTCAGTAAAATGATCAATGAGATTTATATCATCAAATTTATGTGTTTGTGTATATAATCTGGAAACTTTCTCGTCGTCCCTACAATTGTACTCAATCAGTTCAATTTGATTCTCATTTCTAGGTGATTCCCCATGAATATTATGCATCTCATATCTAGATGTTTCCCCATGAATACTAGGAATCTCATTCCTAGGTGTTTCCCCATAAATACTAGGAATCTCATTGTTAGGTATTTCCCCATGAATACTAGGAATCTCATTTCTAGGTGATTCCTCATGAATACTATGCATCTCGTATCTAGGTATTTCCCCATGAATACTATGCATCCCATATCTAGGTGATTCCCCATAAATACTAGGAATCTCATTTCTAGGTATTTCCCCATGTATACCAAGTATCTCATTTCTAGGTAATTCCTCATGAATACTATGCATCTCGTATGTAGGTATTTCCCCATGAATACTAGGAATCTCATTTCTAGGTATTTCCCCATGAATACTAGGAATCTCATTTCTAGGTATTTCCCCATGTATACCAAATATCTCATTTCTAGGTGATTCCCCATAAGTACTATGCATCTCGTATCTAGGTATTTCCCTTTGAATATCACGTATCTCATTTCTATGTGTTTCCCTGTGAATATCACGTATTTCCTTTCTAGGTGTTTCCCTTTGAATACCACGTATTTCATTTCTATGTGTTTCCCTTTGAATACCACGTATCTCATTTCTAGGTGTTTCCCTTTGAATACCACGTATTTCATTTCTAGGTGTTTCCCTTTGAATATCACGTATCTCATTTCTATGTGTTTCCCTTTGAATATCACGTGTTTCCTTTCTAGGTGTTTCCCTTTGAATACCACGTATTTCCTTTCTAGGTGTTTCCCTTAGAATATCACGTATTTCATTTCTAGGTGTTTCCCTGTGAATACCACGTATTTCATTTCTAGTTGTTTCCTTATGAATAGCACGTTTCTTATTCATCGAACTATCGTTAGGTAAATACCTTCTAGCTTCATCGCGATGTCTATGTTTATTTCTATACATTATAGTGATCGTCTTGATGGAATCTGCAATAAATGAAAAACAACATAAACAAAAAAACATAACAAAAGGAAAAAACATAACGAACGGAAAACACATAACAAAAGTAAAAAAATATTACAAAAAAGGAAAAACAAAACAAAAGGAAATATATAAAAGGAAACATAACAAAAGGAAAAAATATAACAAAAGGAAAAAACAAAACAAAAGGAAAAAATATAACAAAAGGAAAATATATAACAAAAGGAAAAAAATATAACAAAATGAAAAAATAGCAATACTTGTAATCTTTGGTTTTGATTTAAGTAATAGACTCAACTAGTTAATTCAATTCAGCCAAATTTATTAATTTTTGTAAAGTAAGAAACCAGAATATAGTTTAAGTCAAAAAGAGAAAGGTCACAGTAATCATGGATTGAAAAAGAAAATGAAGAGTTTATTGTGAATGAAAAGATTATTGTAAATGAAGTTTACGAGACTGTTTCACTATAGTAACATGAGACAATTAGTTTATTAATTTTATAACTTTAATGACTGGTTAGGAAATAATGACCATACCTCTGACGTCAAAAGGAAAATAAATACAAAGGACTGGAAAAAAACAGTCAGAAGGAAAGTGACTCAATGAACAAAGTCACCCACCACCTGTAGATGACATTTCTCATGGATGCAGAAAAGCTACTCCAACCGAGGAGGTGACTTCACTCATGGATCGAAGAGAAGAGGGTGATACTAAATGATTCCTACGAGCGTACTTAACTCTAAAATCTCTCGTAGTTGAAGAGAATAACGGTAGCGTTTTCTCTATAACCACAGTAGTGTTAAAATAAGATACACATAGTGAATATGAAAAAAATAACCTAGACGCTACTCCCCTTCCATTCACCACAGACAGCGTCAGGAATGAGCCCATGGAGACTAAGTAATTGATGAATGCAGCCAAACTGATTTAATTTAATAGTAGCAATTGATTTCTTAAGGAATCAGAAATGGGCCCATCTCAAATCACTGTAACTTACAGAGGCAACTCCGAAACGCGTTGGAAATATTACCTCTTATTGAAGTTAGAAGCAGTAAGTACATAGTGGAATCATGTTTCTTATTTTAGATACCTTTTCGTTCCATTTTTTTTCCAGTTCGTAACTTAGTCTGTAGATCTCCCTGTTCGTAACTTAGTCTGTAGATCTCCCAGTTTGTAACTAAGTCTATAGATCTCCAAGTTCGTAACTTAGTCTGTATATCTCCCAGTTCGTAACTTAGTCTGTAGATCTCCAAGTTCGTAACTTAGTCAGTAGATCTCCCAGTTCGTAACTTAGTCTGTAGATCTCCCAGTTCGTAACTTAGTCTGTAGATATCCCAGTTCGTAACTTAGTCTGTAGATCTCCCAGTTCGTGACTTAGTCTGTAGACCTCCCAGTTCGTAACTTAGTCTGTAGATCTCCCAGTTCGTAACTTAGTCTGTAGATCTCCCAGTTTGTAACTTAGTCTGTAGATCTCCCAGTTCGTAACTTAGTCTGTAGATCTCCCAGTTTGTAGATCTTTTAGTTCGTAACTTAGTCTGTAGACCTCCCAGTTCGTAACTTAGTCTGTAGATCTCCCAGTTCGTAACTTAGTCTTTAGATCTCCCAGTTCGTAACTTAGTCTTTAGATCTCCCAGATTGTAGATCTTTTAGTTCGTAACTTAGTCTGTAGACCTCCCAGTTCGTAACTTAGTCTGTAGATCTCCCAGTTCGTAACTTAGTCTGTAGATCTCCCAGTTTGTAGATCTTTTAGTTCGTAACTTAGTCTGTAGATCTCCCAGTTCGTAACTTAGTCTGTAGATCTCCCAGTTCGTAACTTAGTCTGTAGATCTCCCAGTTTGTAGATCTTTCAGTTCGTAACTTAGTCTGTAGATCTTTCAGTTGGTAACTTATTCTGTAGATCTTTCAGTTCGTAACTTAGTCTGTAGATCTTCTAGTTAATAACTTAGTATGTATATCTTCCAGTTCGTAACTTAAGTCTGTAGATCTCCCAATTCATAACTTAGTCTGTAGATCTCCCAGTTCGTAACTTAGTCTGTAGATCTTCTAGTTAATAACTTAGTATGTATATCTTCCAGTTCGTAACTTAAGTCTGTAGATCTCCCAATTCATAACTTAGTCTGTAGATCTCCCAGTTCGTAACTTAGTCTGTAGATATCCCAGTTTGTAACTTAGTCTGTGGATCTCCCAGTTCGTAGCTTAGTATGTAGATCTCCCAGTTCGTAACTTAAGTCTGTAGATCTCCCAATTCATAACTTAGTCTGTAGATCTCCCTTTTCGTAACTTAGTCTGTAGATATCCCAGTTTGTAACTTAGTCTGTAGATCACTCAGTTCGTAACTTAGTCTGTAGATCTTCCAGTTCGTAACTTAGTCTTTAGATATTCCAGTTCGTAACTTAGTCTGTAGAACTCCCAGTTTGTAACTTAGTCTGTAAATCTTCCAGTTCGTAACTTAGTCTGTAGATCACCCAGTTCGTAGCTTAGTATGTAGATCTCCCAGTTCGTAACTTAAGTCTGTAGATCTCCCAATTCATAACTTAGTCTGTAGATCTCCCTTTTCGTAACTTAGTCTGTAGATATCCCAGTTTGTAACTTAGTCTGTAGATCACTCAGTTCGTAACTTAGTCTGTAGATCACTCAGTTCGTAACTTAAGTCTTTAGATATTCCAGTTCGTAACTTAGTCTGTAGATCTTCCAGTTCGTTAATTAGTCAGTAGATCTTTCAGTTCGTAACTTAATTTGTAGATCTTTCAGTTCATAACTTTGCTCGTAGACTCAGTTTATAACTTTGCTCGTAGACTCAGTTCATAACTTTGCTCGTAGACTCAGTCCATAACTTTGCTCGTAGACTCAGTTCATAACTTTGCTCGTAGACTCAGTCCATAACTTTGCTCGTAGACTCAGTTCATAACTAATTTGTAGTTCTTATAGATTCTATACTCTGCTCAACAGTTCGAAAATTTGCTCTTTAAAATTTGAATTCCGTAACTTTGCTCGTAAAGATTGAATTTCGTAACTTTGCCCGTAGAGATTGAAGTTCGTAATTTTGCTCTAAGAAATTAAAGTTCATAATTTTGCTCGAAGAAATTGAAGTTCATAATCTTGCTCGGAGAGATTGAAGTTCATAATTTTTCTCGTATAGAATAAAATTCATAACTTTGCTCTGAGAGATTTCAGTTCGTAATTTTGCTCTTACACATTATAGTTCGTAACTTTGCTCGTAAACATTATAGTTCATATTTTTTCTCGAAGAAATGTAAGTTCATAACTTTGTCCGTAGAGATTGAAATTCGTAACTTTGCTCGTAGAGATTAAAGTTCGTAACTTTGTTCGTAGATTGAAGATCGTAACTATGATCGTAGAGATTGAAGCTCGTAGGGATTGAAGTTCGTAATTTTGCTGTTTATACAATAAAAATTTATAGTTCATAACATTTTGCGTCGAAATTATAATAGGTCGTAGTTTTGCTTGTAGAAATTATAGGTAGAAACTTTGCTTGTAGAAATTTATATGTCGTAATTCTGCTTGTAGAAATTATAGTTCGTAACTTTGCTCGAAGACATTAGAGTTTGTAACTTTGCTGGAAGATATTATAGTTCGTAAATTTCTCGTAGGTATAACAGTTAGTACTTGCTCGTAGACAGTCTATACCTTTTCCAATTGAATTTGCTCAAAGTGAAATATCATTTCATCAAAGTGAAATATCATTTCATCAAAGTGAAAGAGCATTTCATCAAAGTGAAATATCATTTCATCAAAGTGAAATATCATTTCATCAAAGTGAAATATCATTTCATCAAAGTGAAATATCATTTCATCAAAGTGAAAGAGCATTTCATCAAAGTGAAATATCATTTCATCAAAGTGAAATATCATTTCATCAAAGTGAAATATCATTTCATCAAAGTGAAAGAGCATTTCATCAAAGTGAATTATCATTTCATCAAAGTGAATTATCATTTCATCAAAGTGAAATATCATTTCATCAAAGTGAAATATCATTTCATCAAAGTGAAATATCATTTCAGCAGAATAAAATTCGAATCAATATGCAGTCAAATAAATTTATTACGTGAAATTTATTTACATGGAACTTATTCACATTTTCTTTTGCTATTAATACCCCATTAAAATTAATGGAGTATTATAAAAGTAAACTAAAAAAATATGTAAAATAAAATCTATATAGAAAAATATATGTAAAATATAATTATGTAGATAATTGATGCAAAGATGACTCATGTATAAAAATCATGTACATTATTTTATGTAAATAAATTTCATGTGAATAAATTTCACGTAATATATTTATTTGATTGCATATTGATTCTATTTTTATTCTGATGAAATGATATTTCATTTGGAGGAATTGTTATTTCACTTTGATGAAATGATATTTCACTTTGATGAAATGATATTTCACTTTGATGAAATGATATTTCACTTTGATGAAATGATATTTCACTTTGATGAAATGATATTTCACTTTGATGAAATGATATTTCACTTTGATGAAATGATATTTCACTTTGATGAAATGATATTTCACTTTGATGAAATGATATTTCACTTTGATGAAATGATATTTCACTTTGATGAAATGATATTTCACTTTGATGAAATGATATTTCACTTTGATGAAATGCTCTTTCACTTTGATGAAATGATAATTCACTTCGATGAAATGATAATTCACTTCGATGAAACGATATTTCACTTTGATGAAACGTTATTTCACTTTGATGAAATGCTATTTCACTTTGATGAAATGTTATTTCACTTTGATGAAATGTTATTTCATTAGGAGGAAATATAGTTCGTAACTCAGTTTGTAGATACAAGTTGAGTATGTTTTCTTCTAAACATTATTAGCAATAACTTGGTCCGAAAAGGACTGTGTATAATTATGTCTGGAGAAAAATTGTTAGCATTCGTCCTGCAGAAGATGTCCAGAGTATTAACTAAGGCATGATGATGAGAGTCAAATGCAATAGTACTTTTAAAGCTCCGAGTATAGTTGTTATTCGTACTCAAGTCGGTATTCAGTAGTGAAGAGGAAATTGGCATCAGTCATATATTCTTTGAATATGAGATTCCTTTTCTTGGCAGTTGGGATCTTTCATTTTGATGCTTCATCAAAGAGACTTACCTGGCACAGGAGATACCTTGTTCATGTATGGATTCATAGGAACCAAATGGAATGCTAAAAATTCAAATATTTTGGTATAAAAGATCACATAAAATTTTGCCAACTAGATATCCAAAGAAAGAAAATACTATAAGAGATTTACTACTTCATATTTAACTAGCTGAATCAGTTGTTGAATAATCAATTTAGTAGTGGGTTAACCGTTGGCTTTGAAACCAAAGGCGATATCGAATTCGTCACAGGGAAATTAAAAACAAGAGGCTCGAAAAGCTATTGAGTGAATGAAGTCATTTATCAAGTAATGTGAAGAAAAGGGACACAAGTACCGCGATGGCTGCACTCACGGTTGGAAAAAGAAAAATTGGAAAGAAAAATTTCTAGCGATATCTTCTAAAAACTGCAATTAACATTAGAAAATGAAATTTTTCATCAATAATCCAAATTAATAAATGGAAAAAATACACTCTCCTTCCCCACAAACAACTTCAAGAATCAAAACAGAGCCCGAATTAAAAAAAAAATCCGCATGTTGGAAACAGCTGTACCTATGAAAAGTAGATAGCAGTTCTCCTAGATAGAAAAAATATGAGTCGAATATATTCTAAACTCACGGATATTTAACAGTGCTTAAAAATTTAAATTCTCATTTGCTAGCTATGAATATTAATCAGGTAATTGAACTTATACGAAAAACATAATGAAGAACTTCATTCAATTTATCGTCCTAAAATTAAGAAACGATATACAAAATTAGGTTCTAAAGATTCATAAATAAATGTAAAAAAAATAGCTTTAAAATATTTATATATTTTCTACATCCATAATCTGTGCTTGGTCATTATGTACACACATTTTCACCGTTCATTATGAGTGGCGTTAAACCCTGCCCAGTGCTGAGTGAAAGTGAGCGCGAACGTTCACTGCAGTATACACTATACAGGTAGACCAGTTCACCGCTTGCAGTCAATGTATTAGCTCAGAAACTATCATGCATGCAACATCTCCTCTGATGTTCATTCGAGCACATGTTTTCACATGAACACATGTTTACACACGGACACTTGTTTTCACACAGACACTTGTTTACACACGGACACTTGTTTACACACGGACACTTGTTTTCACACAGACACTTGTTTACACACGGACACTTGTTTACACACGGACACTTGTTTACACACGGACACTTGTTTTCACACAGACACTTGTTTACACACGGACACTTGTTTACACACGGACACTTGTTTACACACGGACACTTGTTTTCACACAGACACTTGTTTACACACGGACACTTGTTTACACACGGACACTTGTTTACACACGGACACTTGTTTTCACACGAGCACTTGTTTTCACACCGCACACGAGCACTTGTTTACACACGAGCACTTGTTTACACACCGCACACGAGCACTTGTTTTCACACGAGCACTTGTTTACACACGAGCACTTGTTTTCACACGAGCACTTGTTTACACACGAGCACTTGTTTTCACAAGAGCACTTGTTTTCACGCGAACATTTGTTTTCACAGTGGACGTGGTTTAGTTACGTTTTGGCTTGCAGTGGGCGTGGCTTAGCACCAGACAAAAGAGAAGTGATGGTGAAAACACGTGTATAATGGCCATCACTCAAAAACAACAATCAACTCATCTAACTAATATAAATGTCATTGAAAAGTAGATGCTAACCAAAACTTTAATTGTGTTTATATCTAATCAATATAACATCAAGTTTTTTCTAGAAATTATTTCATAACATTATTACGAACGATTTTATTTAATTTCACAAGCACTGGAAAATATTGATGTGGATAGCGCAGTAAAAATTATAACTTTTTTCTCGAAGCTGCTAATGACTGTGTGGGAGTTTGGAACTGATAAGCTAGGTTACCCCATATGTTATCTAATGATCAATTCATGTTAAGCTCCAATAAGATAAGAAATATCATTGAAAATAATACTAATAAAGAAATGAAAATGATCATGCATTCTACGTTCTATATATTTAAAGAACACGTTTTCCTTTACAATAAACCAAGTGACCGGTAAGTATTAAAGACAATGGAAAGAAACGTGAGAGACTAGAACTTCTGACCATAGCGTTAGGGGCAAAGGAATTTAGTGGTTAGAACGTTCTAGAACACTCTCTGTACTCTCGGAGAAGATATCACCGGTGTCTTAACCGGGGAGTGAGAACAATGATCACATTTAATCTTATTCTTTTATTGAATTAAATATTATCTGATCGAAGATCTAAATGAATATTCTGTTAATCCACAAAACAATCAAAGTCATTAAATGGCATAGAAAACGTAACTAGGTACTAATGAGATTTCAATCAGGCGGTTTGATAAGTTTAGTTATTCGTTTTTATATAAGGCAAAAGACGCTTATTTTTATAAACACGACATTTTAAACAATTTAAGGTTAGGGTAAGTTACTAATTATCGGTCAGTTCCATTTTTTCGGACATGTAAAAAATTATATAATTATTATCACTTAACTTTTATTTTAATATGTATCCATGATACCTACAGGTATCATGGATACCGATTAAAAAATAATAAATATATTTTTTACGTGTACGAAAATGTGTAACTGACCGATAATTCGGAACTTACCCTAACTAATGCGGGTTACAAGGACGAAGAGTAGCTACTAGTTAGGAAGGCTAAACGTTCACACAATTTCTTATCTGAATGATAAGTTGTAGAAGAACAGCTAAGGTTTCGTAATCAAAGAAGATATTTTAACACCATTGTAACTAAATCGTTCAACTTGTAAATTCAACCATGCGTTCATGTACAGCTTTTAAGAAATTAATAGCCCGAATAGAAGAAGAAAAAACAGTTCCTATAAAAATCGTTGCATCTACCTAGCTTTTTATTTATAAGCAGATATGCAAGAAAAATGATAGTATTAATTATGACGTTAAATAAATAAGCAGCACTTGAAATTAACGAAATCGGAGCAAATAAAAAAAATTGGTAGGTAGGTACCTACCAGGTAGTAATTTCTTTACTAGTTGCTATTAACCAAGCTAAACTAACATAGGTAGTTAAATCAAATTACTGTAGAAATTTATTAGATTATTAAATAATGCTACAAATTTAGTTTAATAATAAATTATATATATATAGAAAATAGTACTTACATAGAGCAGACACAACAACCTTACTACCACCAACGCTAACTTCGAACTGCGCGTAAGAAGAAGAATATCACAGTCAGTGTATTGAAATTTACTGATAGAATAACGGATGGTAGAACATATTATTATATCTAAGCATTTTATTTATGTTAATATCTCACACTTTGATACATATTTTGGGAATGCATGTATATATTTATATATTTCTAAAAGTTAACATGAATATAAAAACTATGTATATGTATGTATATGTTGCGTATGCGCACGCGTTGTGATATGACCCATTCAAGAACACACTGCACAATGCAAGGTTTATATTAGCCTTGACGTACAGTGTACGTCCCCCTAACCCCCTCCCCTCCTTTCAATGAACTACATACAATGCAAAAACTCATATCATTATATATGTTTAATACGTACCCCAACTGTGGATGAATATCCGGTTTGCTGAATGATAACATTTTATATGACTTATTTTAACTTTTTATGATTTTTTTACAGCATGCATAGTAAATATGCATAGTTTACAAAAACTTTGGTTATAGTATGTGGACAAGTATCAAAATTGTCTTTTTCAACACAATTCCTTAAATATCCAGTTTCATGTGACTATTATTAGACACAAAAACTTTACGCTGAATTATAATCAGCTTATCAAAGCAATATGGTGGTAGGACCTTGTTACACTACTTATGTCTTACCCTGTACCTAAACCATTAAGTCATTGCTAGTACATCCTCTATATAATCTGTGTCCATATAAAATTATCTTTACAAACTTATTCACAGGAAACACTTTAGCTCGGATTAGATTAAACTTTTTAATCATAAATTCATATTTGAAATAGGACAATACCGTAGCTATCTGTACGTTTCCTTTAACGCCATTTCTGTATTGAAAAGACGGACGGACATTTTGTGTTCTACAGTAATAGTATAGTTTAAAGTTGAAAGAAATTATTTGAACTGCTTGCTATCAGAGAGAGCATTGCTAACGTACACACTAACACAGTAGGCCTAAAGGAAAAAGTTCCCAATGAGCACAAAAGGTGTCTACCACACAAAAATTCATAGGAGAACAATTATATCAAATAATGAATCTACTATGTGTTACGGAATATTTTAATATTTATTTTTAATATATTTCAACCTGAGTTATTATAACTATATAAATATACTATACGTATACTATAGTGACTAAATTTCCTTAAAAGTATTTCTATATTCATGAACTGTAACATTAAATATAGCAAATTGAATGATATTATTGTATATAACACACCATTACAAAGGGGACACTATTACAAAGGGGACACCATTACAAAGGGGACACCATTACAAAGGGGACACTATTACAAAGGGGACACCATTACAAAAGGGACACTATTACAAAGGGGACACTATTGCAAAGGGACACTATTACAAAGGGGACACTATTACAAAGGGGACACTATTGCGAAGGGACACTATTACAAAGGGGACACTATTACACAGGGACACTATTACAAAGGGGACACTATTACACAGGGACACTATTACACAGGGACACTATTACAAAGGGGACACTATTACAAAGGGAACACTATTACACAGGGACACTATTACAAAGGAGACACTATTACAAAGGGGACACTATTACAAAGGGACACTATTACAAAGGGGACACTATCACAAAGGAGACACCATTACACAGAGACACTATTACAAAGGGAACACTATTACAAAGATTACAAAGGGAAACACTATTACAAAGGGGACACTATTACAAAGGGAACACTATTACACAGGGACACTATTACAAAGGGGACACTATTACACAGAGACCACTATTACAAAGGGAACACTATTACAGAGGGAACACTATTACAAAGGGGACACTATTACAAAGGGGACACAATTACAAAGGGGACACTATTACACAGGGAACACTATTACAAAGGGGACACTATTACAAAGGGAAACTATTACAAAGGGGATACTATTACAAAGGGGACACTATTACAAAGGGGACACTATTACAAAGGGGATACTATTACAAAGGGGATACTATTACAAAGGGGACACTATTACAAGGGGGACACTATTACAAAGGGACACCATTACAAAGGGACACCATTACAAAGGGACACCATTACAAAGGGGACACTAGTACAAAGGGGTTATTAGTTACTCATTAGGGTTACTAGTTACTCATTAGGGTTAATAGTTACCCATTAGGTTACTAGTTACTCATTAGGGTTACTAGTTACTCAATAGAATTATTAATTACTCATTAGGGTTACTAGTTACTCATTAGGGTTATTAGTTACTCATTAGGGTTACTAGTTACTCATTAGGGTTACTAGGTACTCATTAGGGTTATTAGTTACTCATTAGGGTTACTAGTTACTCATTAGGGTTACTAGTTGCTCATTAGGGTTACTAGTTACTCATTAGGGTTACT
>CANNZV010004022.1:0-49063 GCA_947561585.1 Caprella mutica
CGAGTGCAGATATATATGCTCCTAATAGCCAATTTCAATTAAGAATTGAAAAAGATAATATTCTTATAGGGACGGACCTGTAGGGACTAGGCATTTAACTCTACCCAACAACAATCAGTGAATAATCGAAAATTATTTAAAACTGAACAACTTTTTTACGTTTAGGTAAGGGTTTTAACACTACAGCTAAATAAAGGTATAAGTAGCTAAAGGTTTTAAAACTAGAAGTTAATTCACTCACGTAATTTTCCACTATGTCCCTCTAAAGTGGCAAAGCTAACGTCACAGGCACACACAGTGCTGATACCCAGTTTATTATTACCTCTCCAAACACTCAGCACAATGGGGAGATGATCAGATGACGTAACACAAGCTACGAATTGAGTTACCTTGAACCTGAAATTAGGAAAAAAAATTATCTTAATTAGGAAAATTGATCAGTGATTTAACATTGAAAGTCAACATCCATTTTGTTTATTTGACATAAAATTTTCAAATAATGATGTAGGTGAAAAATTTAATAATAATCGGTTAGAGCGTACATAAATAGATGTTAAATAAAAATAAATTGTAAGGAATAATTAAAAATGATTTTTTTTTTCATTAGAGATATAAGTATATTCAATATCAAACATTATGTGCAGTTAATTCATACAATTAAAAAGCAAAGTAACAGTGTAATTAACTAACTTGCAATTCTTGAGCTGTGCGTAGAAATCTCCATTCAGTGGTTGGTAATTGCGGAAGCTATGATAAAAACAGATACTAATTTCACTGTCATTTTCGAACATTGACAACAACTGCCAAAAATTTGCAAAGTCTGTGTCTGTTATAGACTCACTAAGTTCAAACTTGATATTAATCCTAGTTTTCTTCTTCAGTATATCAACTCTAGTTTTCTTCTTCAGTACTTCAGTCAAGGGTCTGATGTGACTAGTGTAATATAACTTATAGTCTTTCGTGTATCTCAGGACATTAGAGACAATTGAGACGATGGTTGAGCTACAGTTTGAAGAAGAAACCAAATCAAGAAGATAGACATCGTATTTAATGTATTCTCCGAGCACTGCAGTGAATGTTCTGCTGTACTTTGGCAGATCTTTATTAGCTAAAGCTTCCAAAATTAGAAGCTTGATGATATTCCCATATCTGTTAAGAATAAAATGAATAGATTAATATGACTGATTCGTGAAATTGAACTATTTCGCGAAATGAACGTGATATGGAACTCTAGATATTATATCCAATGGAATTAAAGATTGAAAATAATAGGGATTCGATAAATATCGTAAAAAAACTCTATATGAAAGGATAGAATACTATTAATTAAGGTATTTGATTCCGAAATTAAATACATAGAGTGATTAAATGCCAAGCTTGAGGTAATAGATACCTAATGGTGTTTATAAATATCGAAATTGAATAGATAGAGCCAATAATGACCAAATACCGAAAAGGAGATCATATATACATACCATTCCGAAAAGTATTTTCTAAATACTTATGTATGGGCTCAATTTCTAATATTGCATTCTATATATGATATATTTACTTTTTTTAATAGTATGTCCGACTGTGATCTATGTTGTAAGAGGACAATATTTTATCAATATAGATGTTTCAATACCAAAATGGAATACATAGTAACTAAACATCAAAATTTATGTGACCATTTTACGGTCAAATTAAGAAAAATCAACATCAAAATGAAAAAGGTCAAATTAAAATTTAAAAAAAAATCAAATCGAGGTAAAAAAGATGACATTCAAATTTAAAAAGATCAAGTTCAAATTAAAATAAATCGAGTTCAAATTAAAAAAGATCAATCAATTTAAAATAAATCAAATTCAATTTAAAATATATCAAATTAAAACAAAATTAATAGTAATGCATATATTCAATTTGCGAATTTTTTCATTTAATTGTATCAATCATTCTTCCTTTTTAGGTTAATATAAGTGTTACGTAAACTATATAAAATTTCAGTAGTTTTTTTAATTCTAAAGAATTCAAATTATAATTTTGATGAAGCAAAAAATAATTTGAAGAATTATCAGGGCAAGTAAGCTTTTTTGTACTTGCAAATGGTAGGTACTAAAGCTCATGGTATGTAAGTACTAGGTTCCAAAGCTCATAGTAATTGGTAGGTACGTACAAGGTATCAAAACTCATGGTAGGTACCTAAGCTCATGTCTGAGTCTGAAATTGGTATGAGACCAAATGAACACAGACTGCGTTATTTAGAGGAGAAAATCGAAGACGTAATTCCAAAAATCACTCCATTTCTGAGCATGCAGACCTGTAATCACGTGCAGAAACATTTCACACATTTTCTTGCAGATTAAGATTTTTCATTGAATGACATCACACCAACTAATGCTGGTACAGTTGATTACAACCATTATTAAGGATCATTCGCAAGGAGCATTAAGCTAGTTTTGGTACCTATCATGAGCTTTGGTACCTACCATAAGCTTTGGTACCTACCATAAGCTTTGCTGTCTACCATAAGCTTTGGTGCCAGGCGGCTAACCTAGCCGTTACAATCGTGTAATCTTCTCGTTGTTTTAGACACGAGGGTAAGTGCACGCGTATGTGTCTATCTCAGACCTGACTGAGTAAGTTGAGTAACGGTTCTCGTTAACACAACAGCTAATGTTAACTTACACATTATTCTTCAAAATACTTTAGGTATCTGATCATTTTGCTCAATAATTTTCTCATTTTTGGACATTTAACTGATGTAAGAAGCTTAATTGATGAATATTTAGGCAACAGATGCAATGTTAATGACTTGAATAAGCGTTTGGTGGAGCGCGTACTAGATGCGTGCACTCTTCCTCGTTTCTCAAACGTCACTGAGCCGTGTGCGAATGCTCCCTGAACTGTCAGTCTGTCGCTAGGGTGACGTCATATGTGTGCTGTGACGTCACCACACGACACAGCGGAACAAAAACAAGACGCCAAGGAAGCTGTTTTGACTGAAGCGAAGAGAGACAAGGAAGCTCACTTGACTAATTGCATACAACAAGGTGTTAACACGATGGTCGTGCTTATACGTTGTTGGTTAGCCGTTACACCGCTTCCTTCTACTAGTACTTCCATGTTTGGTGACTACCAAGAGCTTTAATTAGTACCTTCTATGAGCTTTGGTAACTCAATAGCTTTAGTACCTACTATGTGCGAGTACCAAATAGCTTACTGGCCCTAATAATTCTACAAATTATTTTTAATTTATGAAAATTATTATTTGTATTCTTTAAAATTTTAAAAAATCTGAAATTTTATATAGTCTACGTAACACTTGCATTAAATAATAAAAAAGAATAATTGCTACAATTAAGTGAAAAAATCTTACTCAAAACACCAACAGACCGTACAACTTTAGAAGAAACCCTACCAAGATGTGCATCAAATTTGAGATTTTTATCTAGATAAACACCAAGGTACTTGACATACTTTACACACTCAACCTCCGACTGATCAAAATACAAATCGAATTTAACTCGAATTCACCTCTATAAGAAAAAACAAGATATTTAGTTTTATCTACATTAACTTTTATTTTATTTACACATAGCCATTGATGAATTCTAGTCAAATTATCATTAATAGTAGAATGAATATCATGGACAAATTTGCGAGGGAAGCTGCAGGTAACTACGGAGTCATCAGCAAAAAGATTGAAAGTGAAGATCATTAATAAATATCAAAAATAACAAAGGTCCTAATTTACTACCTTGTGGAATTCCGCAGTTAACATCAGCCAAACTCGATTTGCAACCATTAACAACAGTAAACTGTTTACGTTCTTTTAGATAAGAATTGAACAATTTAAGTGGGATACCTCTTACACCATAAAACACATAGCAAGCGGCGGTGAGTGAATGGAGATCGACCTAAATGAAAAACGACAGAAATCCTTTTTTCTTCCTCTTTGGGGCACGGTTGGGAACTAAGTAACTCACTTATTAGGTTATATTTATTGCATTTTGGAATACTATGTAACCCACCATAAAATATCAAGTTGCTTGGTAGGGCTATTTATGGCCACTTTTTTTTGAGATAAGAATGTATAAAAAATTCAATTTTAAGAGTTTCATAAAATGAATTCAAGTTATTATGACCCGTATATATAAAATATAATAACTCACCTGTCAACTTCCTCTTCAACGTCATAGTGTGTAGTAGATACTCCAAGACACTCTAAAAATTTCTTCCGTAGACTGTCCTCTGAATGTTTCTTTGAACTCCAGTCGAAGTTACACCCTTGCATGTTCTTGTTTATCTGCTCTATTGTCAGATATTCCTGAATCGTGCTGTGTGTGAAGGCATAAGTCAAAGCTTTGCCTTGTTTTAAAGAGGTCTCTGGAGTTAAGATGCACGTAAGTAACCCCTTAATGTCTACCCCTTTAGACAACTCTTGCTCACAATTCTCGACTAATTTCTCGTAGTCAACTTCTTTGAAGAAAAATTCCTTACAATTGAAGAGCATGAGACTGTAGTAACTGAACAAGGCAAGAATTTCTTTAGTTCTTCCTTTGGGATTAGGAATATTCCTCTCAATCAACTTTTTCTCTATTTCTTTAGAGAAGATTTCTCTTATTGCTTTGAAAGCACTTTGTTCATTGTGTAATTGAGACAAACACTTTTTGTTGTTCAAGAATAGGGATATGAATAATGTCAAAAGAACAGGAGAGGAGAACGCTTTCTGCGCAGCAACATTAAGATTCTTAAATCTCTTCACGAGTTCTTCAGAATCAACATCCCCCATCTTATCACCATACCTCTTCAAGAACCTCAATTTGTCACTTATTTTGCTGATGGGTTTGATGAACATTTCATCATACGTCAAATTCCTCTCCTGCAGATTTCTAATGAAATTATATCCTGCATCAACTCTGCCAGAAACAATGCATGTAGAGTTATATTTGCAGCAAAAGGGTATGATTTCACTGATCAGTTTCCTGCTGTCATCATTGATTTCATCGTAGCCATCAATTAAGAAAACCTTTCCCTTCATTTCTTTGAATGCGTCATAAATGACGTCTTTATGCGAACAGAAGTTTGGAATACTTTCCTTTAGAAAATCACGAATATTGTTTTGTCGCTCAGTTCGGCATTCTAGGTAGATAGGTACTCTGAATCTACCTATACCCGTGTCACTCAACTCACTTTCATTAACTGAACTATCCAAGATGTTTTGATATAAATGTTTTAATAATGTAGTCTTGCCAGATCCTGGACCTCCGTTGATTACTACGAATTTATTTTTGATGCGATTGCATATCTCATTAGATCTGAATACAATTTTCTTCTTTTCCCTGCCATCAATTTGTTCAACAGTGACTGATAATTTTACAGACTCGAAGATCTGAGCAGGACTTACTTTTCCCAGACCTCCTGGCAAAGGGACAGAGAATGATTCAGAATATCTGTCCAGCTGAAAGGGTGCACTTTCCTTTTCTACAAATTTCGTAACATTCTTAACTACGTTCTCATAAGAGCTTGTTGTGGCATGCACTAACTCAACAAAATTAGCATCCATATGTGCAATACTTCCATCAATTTCATTCTGGTTTATGCCGTAGAGTGTTCCAGCAGTTCTGATGCATTTCATCATCAATTTTTGTTTTGTTTCAATATTGGGGTTTTCTTTTGCTTTGGAATATTCATGACTTACATCATTCCTGAAACTTTTGAGCTCTTTGAGAAGATATTCGATACTATTTGGGTCTTGGAGTTTCGCTTTCCATTCATTTCCGCCAAATTGAGTGACTTTGTCGTAGCAGAGAACTGGAAGAAGATCATGCAGAGTAGTTATATCAAAGCTAGAAAAGTCTGTGTTTTGGAGTTTTTCTTCATGTTTCTTCATCCTTTTTTCTAGATTAATGCCAGATTTTTCTTCGATCTTCTGGTTTTCTAAGTGTTCTTTGATCGTCATTCCTTCTGGCTTCTTAAAGCCCCATTTTATTATGGTTTGATAAACTAGCGGACCCAATTCGAATTTGATAATATCATTTCTCAGTAAATTCAAATGGTCTTGTGAAAGAGTCTGATGAGATAAAGACATTGTGCTCAGGAGTACAATCTGTGGGAGAGAAAAGTACGAGTGAATATTGATGATATCGAATTAACTGAGAGGAATAAAAACAATTTAACGCACTGTCAGTAATGGGCACTGTCAGCTCAATTCAATTATTTAACTGTATATATTAATATGTATATGGCATTACTAATAAAGGGTTGATAGAAATCAATGTTTTTAACTGACAAAAAAAATTAATCATAATTGTGACACAATCGTTGAAGTCAGAGGTATATTGGGAAAATATAAACATAACAAATAGTTATGATACAATTACTAACAATTTAATATTTTAAACGAAATAAATATTAATAATGTCAGCCACAGCACACCTTCTGTATAAAACACTATTACCAACTGAATACATATTAAGAACCCCGTGCCTGCTTTATATGGCGTAATTACACAAAGAATTTTAGTTTATCTAACTCGACAGGTTTGGGTTAATTCATTTTTAGTAGAGATTTAAAGTATGCTGCAATCATATAGTTGACTATATCGATGACGTCAAAAAATTAAATACAAGAAACTGGAGGAAGCAGGCAGAAAAGAAAGAGGCTCCATGAAAAAATTCACCTACCACAGTGTTGACTGTGCTTATGGATGCAGAAAAACTACTCCTTGAATGCACTGCACTCACTTACCAAGGAATGTTATGATGAAAAAGGAAGCAATGCAGTCACGGATGGAAGAGGAAAATGAAGAGGTGATACTAAATGGAGCCTAACTAACACAAAAATCAAATACCTCTTAGTTTAAGAAAATAACCCAAGAGCTATTCTCTAAAGCCGAAAGTAGGGTTTAATTAAAAATTGAGACACATTGTAGAAATGAATGTTTGGGTTAAGCAGTCATTTACTTTATTCAGCACCTTTTTGTGGTATATTTATAACCCAATATGAGTTGTAATAAGTTTTTTTAATATTTTATCATCATGATTAGAGAAAATTCATCGATATTAATTACATATCCATGTAAGGTACCTATTAATCCAATATAATAATATTAATAGCACACAATATCAACCAATATACGATTGGGAGCTATCATGACACGATATAGCTCAGGGGTGGCGAACCACTGACCCGCGGGTCACGAAGTGAGCCACCATCCAGTTTTCAGTGACCCACTTCACTTTTTTTATATTTGTACAATGATGACTAATGTTCATTTGTGCTTTCCGGAAACCAACCGTATACTCTTGAGGATGCCTTTGTCAGAAATAATCGTTCAAATCTTGAACGACATCATTTGGTAGACTTGACAATTTCCAGGTAGATTTGAACTAAATGTATATCACTATACGGTTATACCGTATGAGTTGAAAAAGCGGGTACGAAATTAAAATAGCCATAACTGTAACTAGAATTATCATATATTTGTGTGATTTTCTTTAGCTAATGCAGATTTTTATCATCATGAACACATTGTTTGTTTGTTTTCCTATTCCTAACACTTTTTTACAGGGTGATTATAAGTTAAGGGTCGTGAAAAAGCTCTTGCGCCAGATATGAAATTGATAAAAGATACCGAAATAGGTTTGTTTACCCAGTATTTTTTAGTTACAATAAAGAAACAATCGCATATTATATAAAGATATAAAGTAAATCATTCTTTACCAAAATTATCCATTATCCCCCATTACTTTCAATACATTATTTTTGCACCCGTTTTCTGACTGGTTTCATTTATCTTTAGATCACGTCAGGATTTAGATTTCAAGAAATCCACATTATGCGTATTTTGTTCTGTTGATTGATTCAGATCTGCAAGTGAGGAGGAGCACACATCATTTTACAAATAACCCCACAGAAAAAATCGCAACCAGTTACATCTGAGATCATCGGAGACCATTCAATTGCATGACTCTTGGAAATGACTCGGATGTTTGAAAACTTCTCTCAGTCTTTCTTTAACAGCAAGTGTCCTATGTACTGAAATCCATCCTGCATCCACCATATTAGATTCAGAGTAGCTCCACAAACATATCTTAGTTACGGAAATATCCGCTGATTCAATATAAGGGTTTTTTAAATCATTCTAATTTTTGAAGATAAAACTTACTCTTTTAATAAATAAGCTCGCGCAAGAGCTTTCTCGCCATCCTCTACTTATGAATACTCTTTAGAAAAATTATTAAGAATAGGAAAAAAAAAACTAACGATGAGGTTATAGCTGACAAAAATTCTGCATTAGACAAAGAAAATCACACTAAAATACGGTAGTTCTTGTTAAAGTTATGACTATTTTAATTTCGTAGCAAGCTCTGTGCAGAGTGACAAATCCTGCCCAGGTCCCATACAATAATACCTAAGACAATATTTGTTTCTATCTTTGATTGTTAATTTTATTTTAAATAGAAAATTATCCTCTGGCGCTTACCAATGAATGTGTAAATATTAAATGGAGGTTTTTAATTTGTTAAAATTTTATAATAGTTTTAGTGATGACTTGCGCGCCTGCACCAGCAGCTAAATTAGTGAGCAAACTTTTGAGGTTTAGGTTACTAGGGTAGGGCTAATGAGTTTAGTAAATTTGTGACCAACTTTTCTCTCTTTTTAAATTGAGATAACAAAAGTGACCCGGTCCAGTTTAAAGGTTCGCCACCCCTGATATTATAGATATTACTCTAGTGTAAATTAGGCAGTATTTCTCTATTTCATTATTATATTTAAATAAGAATTTTCCCTTACTGGAGAACTATTTTCCCTATGTCATAAAAGTTATCCCAGTGATTTGATGCAATTAGGTTGTATTATTACATAGGTAGTATGTACTTGTAACTTGAGAAAAAGAAATTTGAATATAAATGCATGGGTGTATGTTGTATAATCCTATCTCATGAAAATCGTAAAAACCTAGTAAATATTAATTTTAGAAATTTATTCTTATGCATAACAGGCATAAAGTATAGGTGCATCTCTAAACATGAGGAGAAAACTAAATAGATATATCATCCCTGCATGAAAACAAATCAATAATCATGGATTATTAAAAAAAATGAGTGAATCTAAAGCTTACTGACTGATACTAACTGAATAAAGATTGAACGTCTTTAAATAAGAAAAGACAAAAAATCATTTTGTGTTACAAATATTAACAGTTACAATAAGATTGAAATATTAAAATGAGAAAGAATAATTGAAGGATAATTTAGTGTAACTAAGGGTTATGAATTAATAACCCATGCAATTTGCTTTCTCAACTTTTTTGAGTTACAAAATGTCTCAAATACTGAAATGCTGTTTTAATTAATTATCTTTTTTTTTCTTAATATATTGCATATAATACTCTTTATTCTGTTATACATTGAAAACCAGACCTCCGTCAGTGTGTAGCACTACAGTCTCCAGTGGCGCCTAAATTCAAACAATTTGGAGGGGTGGAGGAAACTGTCAACATTGTTGTACCGGTCTGATTTTGCGGCACAGATAGCAATGTAAGTTCTTCCCAAACTATTTTTCTATTCTAAATGATAATAAATCATAGTTTATGATTTTTTCGTCAAAATGTAGGAAAAAATCACCACAAATGTTACTTCTCTGAAATTAGAATCGCTTCGGGGCAACTATTCATCAATCATCATGTTAGAATTTACTCGAATTTCAGTGCACGTACCTTTATATGTCATATCAACTTTACATTGCTATAAGTATTACGTAATATATATAATATCCATAAGGTTATTTTTTGGCCCATTCTACAATACAGCTACATACATAAGTTATCACCTGACACACACCAAACTATCCATTCTGTAACAAAACCAAAGCCGTCTATAGTTCATCAGGCCAGACAGCTCGGCGTCTATACTTTTAACAGCTGATATACTCAGTCATAACAAACGGAATTAATCGCTACATGGAATAGCTGCGTTTCACGTCATGTTTTCTTTGTATAAATCATTAGTATCGAGTTTTAGATGCTATAATCCAATAAAATTTCAAAGCAATGTTGAATAAAGTACTGTATGAATATATTCAGTACAATTTTGATGACTATTTCTTCATATAAATTGATTAATTGGCTTGCAAACTAACTTAGACCTTAGCAATCGTGCAATGAATGGTTTTTTATCGTACATTTAGTTACCGCTAAAATAATGAGTTTTGATTTGTATTAAGATTGTTAGGTTAAATAAAAAATCATCAACATAAAAGAATATATTCACGAGATATTTATAAATTCAAAAGATATAATTTGGTATGTAACAGTATGCAAGTGGTTGATTTAAAAGTGTACAGTTTAGGTTTAATACCGAACTATTGAATTGGTTAACTAACTATTGAATTAGGTAGGTACATAACTATCGAATTAGTTAACTAACTGTTGAATTACGTACCAAACTAATAAAACTATTAAATTAGGACCTAACTATTGACTTAGGTAGCTACCTAATTATTTACTTATTTACCTAACTAATTATTTATTTAGGTACCTAAATATTGAATTAGGTACCTAATTATTGAAATAGGTACCCAATGACGGCTCTATTTACAGATAGCTGCTGGAAATCCTAGAGTCCATTCACTAATTCCGTGTAATTTTTATATTAAATGTAAATTTTAATGAATAAAACTTCAAAAGTACATGTAAATATTTAACAGTTTAGAATACCACAGCTAAAAATTACAGCGGAAAACACAATATAGTTCGAAAATAATAGCTCTACACGACGCCATCCATGTTATTTAGCGATGTTTATTATGTTTGTTTGGGAGTAGTTGATCAGCTGATATTCTCTGGTGTACGGCCTGATCTAAAGATGGCCTTGCAAAAACACACATGACGCTTAACATATTTTCAACTGTACTGCAGTCCCGAACCTCTTCACCCCAATCTTAATACAAATCAAATTAGTTTTGATTTGTATTAAGATTGTTCCGCTCCGATGGGGATCACCTTGACGTGGTGGAGCGGCTTGCGCAATCCAATGAAGCAAGGGGCTATACCAGATTAGATTCTATCATGCTGGGAAGGCACTTGTGGAGGATTCAGACCAAGTATCCCTGGGTGGTCTGATTGGGGGCGAAGGCTCTGATACTGGAATCCTTGAAACTAGCAGGCTGGTTGGATGACCTCCTTGGATGGTCTCCGACTGAGTCGCCGGGATTAGAAGAGGAAGATGGACGAGCCCGAGCGTAACCTTGATGCCACCGTACCTCTTAAATGAGGGCGACAAGGTATGCACCCGCCTTGGCGATACGGCGACTTTGTGCGAACCGGTGACTGGTGTTCGAGCCAAAGAAAGTGTTTGTGATCGACCTTCGGTCGAACCGTGGCCCTGGAGTATCGTCCATGGTGCCAGGGGCAACTCTCCGCATGGTTAGCCCTGGGAGGTGCGAGGTCCGCTGTAAGAGGTAGACATACTAAGCTCGGAAAGAACTGAAGTGGCCTGAGAACCACTTTGGGGATGGAAGAGTGGAGGAGCTGATGAGACCTGTCAGGAGGCCTATGGGAACCGTGACGCGGGAGGGCGGTCTCTTTCCTAAAGAGACCATATGCATGGCCGTTGTTGCCTCGACTGTGTCGAGAACGTTGATCGGGTCTTGAATTCTTTCCTATGTTATATGGATTTCCCAGGTATTTCCCCGTCTAACACACACGGAGGATGCGGAAGGTAACTTGTTACCTGATGCTACTCCGGTTCCCCGGCCTGAGGGCGACACCGATCCTTCGGGATCTGGAACACCTAAGTGCCAGAAGATCGACTCGGCGAAAGCTGCTGAGATCGCCCAACCAGGGTAAAAAGCTTCGGCTTCTGACCCTGGGTCTCAACCTCAGACCTCTGATGGTCAGAATCCTGCAAAGGATTCAACCCTGAGGAATCTTCTGAGAAAGCAGAGGTCTCTTGCCAGGAAGGAGCTTGAACGTCTACGATTCAAATGACTCCTGGACTGAGTACCTCAGCTATGGAACCCAAGGTTTCGGGACCAATCTAACCTTCCAGTAGGAAGCGATCTTTAGGTTTTACACCTGGTTCTTCCCAAAAGCCACCTCAGAAGGTTCGGAAGGTCAAAGGCCAGGCGTTTTCTGAGGCGGTTAAGAGTAACCTTTCATTGTATGTAGGACCCACCTTCGGTGATGACCCGCTTACTATGGAAGAGTTTGTAATCGTGAAAAGGACTCTATACAAAAGAGTACTTGATCGAGCACGTAGTAAACCTGAGTGGCCCGTCCAGGTAGAGAGCTGTACTCACCACAATGGCCGAGTACGGGTAATCTGCTCGGAAGAACGTTCACTTGGATGGGTGAAGGAGGAGGCAAAGAAGCTGGTTCCAGGACCCGGATCCCGTAAGGGTTACTGGATTAGGGGGCCGGGTGACTTGCCTCCTACTAAGAGATTTACCGCGTGGGTTCCGTTGGATGTGGCCGAGAGCAGGAAGGATCTCCTTCAGCTCTTGGAGGCGTCCAACACGAACCTACGTGTGGCAGGTCTGCACCTCACCACCCGGCCAACAGTGATGGAGGAGCTGCCTCTGGTATGGTGGTTTCCACTTCACCTGCAGACCCGTCTGTATGTGCTGGGGAATCTTCCACCATTGGGGACCTGGATATCTCTCCCATTGGCAACCCGTCTGGTCTCGTATCATCGGCAGTCGTGGGTGAGAAACCGGGCCCTAGCGGTCTGAATCTGGTCTCTGGATCCTAGATCCAGAGCTAGACCCTTTCCTTCCATCATGATTGTTGTTCATGGATGGCAGCTGAACATGCACCGATGTTACAGTGCCTCTGTGGAATTGCAGAGGAAGCTAGAACACGATGCAGCGTTCATGGCTCTTATTCAGGAGTCATACACTTTTGGTGGCTTAGCCACCACTATCAACCCTTCGGGGTCCACGGTCTTCCTAGCACCTGCGAGTGATAACTTGCATTACAGAGCAGTCATAGTAGCGTCTTCATCTTTTAACGTATGGTCTGTTTCTGGTTACACCGACAATGATATGGTCACTGTTGCTATGGAATGCAGTATTGACACTGTCTGGTGCTCCTCTGTGTACATGCCAGGTGATTCGGATTACTCCCCGCCTCCCATGCAGGTTAGGAGTCACATCCAACATTGTGAGTATATTAACATCGCACTCCTTATAGGATGTGATGCTAATGCACATAATATTATATGGAATAGATCCAATGATAACGAGAGAGGGGAAGCCCTATGGAATTACCTAGTCTCAACAAATTTGGAGATATGTAACCGAGGGCACGAACCAACCTCTGTTGTTCAGAACAGAAGGGAAGTCCTGGACCTAACGCTGGCCTCTCTGAGCATAGCGGACGAGATATCGGACTGGACGAGATATCCATCCCTGTCGGACCATAGATGCATCCGCTTCAATTTGGTGGAATATAACTGCGTCACTAAGGTGAGTAGGAATATTAAACGTACCGATTGGAAACAATACGAATTAGTCAGTCAAAATAATTTGATTGAATGTGTACCAGGTGACCTCAGTACCCCTGAGGAACTTGACAACGCCGCTTCAGCGGTAACATCTGCACTCATTTCCGCTCTGGACGAGAACTGCCCTCTAAGAGCTGTAAGTTCCCGTAGGAAAACAAACTATAGATGGACCATGGAACTGGCGGCCTGGAGGAGACGGATCAAATCAACTTGGAGCAGAGCATCCAACACGGATGCTCAGAGTGCTTGGGACAATTACCGTAGACTCAAGCGTGCATATAAATCTATGATTCGTAGAGCTAAAAGGAGTTCCTGGCGGAACTTCTGCAACAGCTACGAAAACATACACGATTCTAACAGAATTGGTAAGTTACTTAAAGAAGTAAGGAAGGTGCAACTGGACGTTTTACAGAAAACTGACGGTACGTACACTTCTAGCTCCAGCGAGACCCTAGTTTTCATGATGTCCGTGCACTATCCCGGTAGTGTAAGGAAAGACCATGACTCACCCTTTAGCCTGCCAAAATTGAGCTGGTGCGACCAGCAATCTGATCACTTCATTATGGAGGAGAGAATTGCTAAGTCTATCAGTTCTTTTGACAGTTATTAATCACCTGGTGGGGATATGGTCAGTCCTGTTATGCTGCATAAGGCGGGTCATGCCTTGGGTGAGATTCTTGTTCGACTTTTACAAGCTAGTCTCTGCCTGAGTTATGTTACTGATACCTGGTGAGACGCAGGGGCTGTCTTTATCCCGAAACCAGGGAAACCCTCGTATCTGAAGGCTTAAGTCCTTAAGACCGATCTCTCTGACCTCTTTCTTCCTGAAAGTTTTGGAGAGACTGGTCTACTGGCACCTAAGTGAGTGCATTGGCGGACTCAACCCAAAAATGCTCTTGAATCAGTTTGCTTTCAAACAGGGCCACTCGACCGATGCAGCCCTGCATGTCGTTGTTCAAAAGCTTGAAAAAGCAGTGTTCAACAAACAACTAGCCCTTGCCCTGTTTTTGGATATTAAAGGTGCCTTTAGCAACGTCTCTCTGGCGGCTATAAGGTCCGCTTTATTCAATGCAGAAATAGAGATACACCTGGTCACTTGGATCATGGGGATGCTGAAGAGCCAAAGGGTCACAGCTACTCTTGGTTATTATAGCATCTCGGTTCGTTTGACTAGGGGTACACCACAAGGAGGAGTTCTCACACCACTCTTATTCAATCTGGTGATGAGTGAACTTCTCAGGAAACTGACTAATGTTTCCGGAGTTTATGCACAGGTTTACGCTGATGATGTACTCCTGCTATCAACTGGAATAGACTCATTCACTATTAGTGAACGAGTTCAGGAAGGTTTGATGTATGTTGAGGAATGGGCCAGAGAATCTGGACTATCTTTGTGCAGCAATAAAATTTTTGCTACTATGTTTACATGGAAACGCAAATGGAAGTATCGCCCCCTAAGACCGATGGGACAAGAAATTCGGCTTGTGGACAGAGTAACTTACCTCGGAGTGACCCTGGACTCAAAGCTGAGCTGGATCCCCAATATAGTTGACAAGTCTGCTAAAGCCAATAGATGTCTCCTACTGTGTAGGCGATCAGTTCGACAGACCTGGGGGCTTTCTCCGAAGGTCATGATGTGGATTCGACCTATTATGAGCTACGGTTTTGGCGGCGGGGCTGGAGACTCGGACATGCGACCTGAAGCTGTCCACACTGCAGCGGAAGGCTTGTATTGCCGTTTCACCGGCCTATCCTGGAATGCCCACAGCCGCACTAGAGATACTCCTCGGCCTGCCACCTCTGACTTCCTTTCTCAAAAGGACAGCGGTGTCAGGTGCTTACCGGTTGAAGTAGGCGGGTTTGTGGAGGGGTGGTTACATCAAAGACAATTTGGCTCACCAGAGCCATGTGAAGTGGTGTGACAGGAACTCCAGGGACCTACCTGTTCTAGCCTTTCCGGGAGACCTATGCAGCTCTCGGTTAAATCTACAAGTGAGATTAAAGACGAGTACTGTGGCCCCCGACCACACAGTGGAAGATTTGACTGTGGCCTGTTTTACAGATGGCTCGAAGCTTGAATCTGGCAGAACAGGTGCAGGAGTACACTTCCCTGGTAGGAATGATACTGACCTAGTTGTATATCTAGGTTATCACTCCTCCGTTTTCCAGGCGGAGATATTGGCGATCACTCTGGCAGCAAAGAGACTGACCAGCATCATTTCCGGGGAACCTGATGTGGAGAAAATTATCATATTCTCAGATAGCCAAGCGGCAATCAAAGCAGTGGTTAGTTTGAGGATCAGGAACCAAACAGTAAACCGATGTGTAAATGCCCTGAACTCTCTAGGGCAGCTGGCTGACGTCACTCTTCAGTGGGTTAAGGCTCACGTTGGTACCATTGGTAACGAAACCGCCGACTTCTTAGCTAAGGATGCAGCTAAGACCTCATGTGAAGGACCCGAACCCTTTCTGCCAGTGCCATATAGTGCATGTAAACTTTCAGTTTACTGGTGGATTGCGGATAATTCCAGATGAAGATGGGCCAACCTATCTTCTTGTAGACAGACCAAACAGCTCATCGAGCAGCCTCTGGATAAGAGAGGCTGTCTGAGACTCTTGTCGTTGACTCTAAGGAAACTTCGTCTTACCCTGCAAATTTTAACAGGGCACGGAAACTTTGGATCCCATAACAGGATTACTGGAAAATGGACCAATGACACTTGCCGATGATGTGATCTTGCCCCAGAGACAAGGTCTCATATTGTTGAAGAATGCCCTTCTTATCATAGGACTAGGGACTCTACTCTGGATGGATTTCTAACGGACCTCCACCGAATTTGTGGGACTCTCAGCTTCTCGCATCTTCCTATCTTTCTTGAAAGAATTAGGAGGCTGGAGTATTTCAACGACTAGTCTCTAGATCGGTTCAATGGGGATTTAGTACAGATGGGCCCACCTGCGGCCTGAGTGCTCACCCGCTTTCACAACGGCGAACGGGGATCCTCTCAATAATAATATTAAGATTGTTAGATTGAATAAAAAATTATCAACACAAAAGAATATATTCACGAGATATTTATAAATTCAAAAGATATAATTTGGTATGTAACAGTATGCAAGTGGTTGATTTAAAAGTGTACAGTTTAGGTTTAATACCGAACTATTGAATTTGTTAACTAACTATTTAATTAGTAAACTAACTAATGAATTAGGGAGGTACCTAACTATCGAAATAGTTAACCAACTATTGAATTATGTACCTACCTAACTATCGAATTAGTTAACTAACTGTTGAATTACGTACCAAACTAATAAATCTATTAAATTATGACCTAACTATTGAATTAAGTAGCTACCTAATTATTTAATTATGTACCTAACTAATTATTTATCTAGGTACCCAATGACGGCTCTATTTACAGATAGCTGTTGGAAATCCTAGAGTCCATTCACTATTTCCGTGTAATTTTTATATTAAATGTAAATTTTGATGGATAAAACTTCAAAGATACATGTGGAAATACCTATTAAAGTAAATATTTAACAGTTTAGAACACCACAGCTAAAAATTACAACGGAAAACACAATATAGTGCGAAAATAATAGCTCTTCACGACGCCATCCATGTTATTTAGCGATGTTTATTGTGTTTGTTTGGGAGTAGTTGATCAGCTGATATTCTCTGGTGTACGGTCTGATCTATCATCTAAAGATGGCCTTGCAAAAAAACACACACGACGCTTAACATCTTTTCAACTGTACTGCAGTCCCGAACCTCTTTACCCCAGAGAACATCTTTACTGACCCAGCTGGAGTAGGGGTGGATTGAGGAATGTAATACATGCAAAGAAACACACAGACAAACTTCACCAACACACATAATACTAACACACACTAGACACATACAGCCGACCCAGTTCACATCCCGCCACCTGGACCCGGCACTCTCGGCTTGGGAGAGTGGAGTTACGCGCGACCCCACCTGTGTGAATAGAGATAAGACAATTTTAATTCCTTATCATTCTCTTGTCTGAAGTGATAACAAAACTCTCTAGAAGAGACTAACGAAATCCTTTTTGTTGATGACTTCGATGCTGAACCCATGAGGATAAATTATCGAAAAGCTGATAATCGCAGATGAACTTTTCACAGCAATAAATGGATTTAAAAGCGCATAACATCAACCCCGCTTATAAATCACTCTATAGATCAGTTCAACCATTAGGCACCAGAGTGTCGTTGAAGGGAACAGAATGTACCGTTTTCTTAGTGAAAAAAAAAAAGTTTCTGAACAACCTTTTTCTAAAGCGACGTTTATATGGGCACACAAGTGTGCTACTGGTGTGTTCTCAAATCACTTCTCGAACGCAGTGTGTGGCACTGTTTTCCAGTGATCTGGTCAGTCATCACACGTATACTTTGTGCCCGCACTGCTGAGTGTCACTTACTTGCCTGTGTTTCAGTTTCTGTACGTGTCAGTGACTAATATCCTATTTTATATTTTTTAAATATTGTTCAAATATTCACTTTTATAATATATTACTTAGGAAATACAGTAAAACTCCTGAGTTATGAAGCACTCGAGTATAAAATGAATTTATTGAATTACCTGAAAACTATCTATAGTGCACCAAAAATATTAAGTGGCTCTGAGTTATGAAGAAACTAATACTTCATAACTCAGTGGTTTAACTGTATCCAGACACTGTAATATGATCATTGAATTAAATATTTCTGTTATTTATATAAAATTCATATTGTAATGATGCTTTGTATAGTAAATGTTATATCTACTTTCTTGGAGAATTTTTTTCTAATTTCCAAATCATTACTTTTTTTTACAGGCTTTAACTTGCCACTAACATACCCAAAATTATTACCTATCTCGTGAATATATCCTTTTACCCTGTTGGTAATAACTTTATTTAACCTACCAATCCTATTTCCCCATTGCATTCGTAAATATATAGTGATTTATGACTCTGCCCTTCAATGTGAGCTTTTTTTCGAATTTGTTTCAGAAAAAAAAATATATTTGAAGTCGGCAATAAAATGGAACAAAACACCATATACTTTTATAGCAGAGTGTATGATGAAAAAGTTACAACTTTCCGCTTGTCTTTATTTGTAAAACTGGGAGAGGAGTTACTGTCGTGACAGTGGACAGCAGCTGTCCTACTGCATATTAAAAATGAATTTCATTTTATAATTTGTAATATAAAATTGCATATATGAGGGCTTTCCCGTAATCTCAATCATTAATAACATTGATACTGTAATGAGAAAAAGTACGGGAGAGCCTTCAAAAAATAATTTGTCCTTTAGTATTTACCTCAGAGCCGGCAAAATCGAATTCATCCTCTTCTGACTCAAGTACGGACAGTAACATTAGTGTATGATGCCGCTGTGCCAATTTATAAATACGCCATCTGTTTCATGCAAGCCTATTCTGAAGCCCAGTTGACAGAGCCCTTAACTATCAGAATGGCCGGCTGAATACACAGCAGCCATGGTGGGATACCAGTAGTACCAGCCAGCATGGAGTCAGTGATCATTTCATGTGGAACCTTGGCCAGTAACCCCCCTCCCCCGGTAAAGAGCCCCCCTGTTTTTAAATCCTTATTGACACTTTTGTAGTTCATTACTGATTAGACATAAAATATATGTATATACGGGGGGGGGGGGGGGGCTGCCAGGTCATTAAACAATCATGAAATGTGCAGTACAACAAACTAGCGGATACAACAAACTACATTAGCAACTCTCAGTTATTTCTATCGAAGTAGTTCTTCATTTGTTTAACTAGGTAAATAAGGATTAATAAAACAGGGGGGGGGGGGGCATATGACCTAGGGGGGTCTTTACCGTACCCTGAGACAATCAAAGGATGGTAAGGTTTCCCTACCTTTAATCTAATTATGGTGCTTTGTTGTTTCTGAGTGAGACAGGGAGAAAGAAGTACTAATTGGACTTCTTTAACATTGAATAACCAATTACCTATAACCTATTATAACTTTGAATAACTAATTACCTATAACCTATTATAACTTTGAATAACCAATAACCTATTAAAACTTTGAATAACCAATTACCTATAACCTATTATAACTTTGGATAACTAATTACCTATAACCTATTATAACTTTGAATAACTAATTACCTATAACCTATTATAACTTTGAATAACCAATTACCTATAACCTATAATAACTTTGAATAACCAATTACCCATTGTAACTTTGAATAACTAATGACCTATAACCTATTATAACTTTGAATAACTAATTACCTATAACCTGTTATAACTTTGAATAACTAATAACCTATTATAACTTTGAATAACTAATTAACTATAAACTGAAACTCTCCCAGCTAACCAAAAGCTGTTTGTCCCACGTCTTAAGACGTCTGATACCCCTTCGCTATAGAGGGATTTAAGACGTGGGGCGGGGGACATCAGACGTCTAACCCTCTTCATTTGCACAGGGGTCCCCCTCTGCAAGACGTCTGATCCCACGTCTTGTTCCCCTCTGACAGAAGGGGACATCCACTTGTCCCACGTCTTACCCCACTCCGTTTTCAAGACGTAGGACCCACGTGGGACAGAGTGTGGATGTCCCTCGCTATAGAGGGATTCAAGACGTGGGACAGAGTGCGGCTGTCCCTCGCTATAGAGGGAAATAAGACGTGGGACAGAGTGAGTATTCAAGACGTGAGACAGAGTGGGAATATCCCCCTTTGCAAGACGTGGGACAGAGTGTGGATGTCCCCTTCTGCAAGACGTGGGACAGAGTGTGGATGTCCCCCTCTGCAAGACGTGGGACAGAGTGCGGATGTGCCCCTCTGCAAGACGTGGGACAGAGTGTGGATGTCCCCCTCTGCAAGGGGGACATATCTTTCTTTTTGGCTCAAACTACTTCGGTTAATTGGGGTATATAAAAATATGTATAAGAAATAAAAAAGATCATACTAGTATTATTGCAATTTCTTGCCATATTGCATATAGTGTATATGTACATTTGGCTGTATATCATTTATTTTAATATTACAGATCGTTATAAACAAATTAAATGGGAAGAAGAGAGAAAGAATTGTAGTGGTCATCTCGGGAATCGAACTCAGGACTCTGAACTGCGTCTATCGCTTTATTGCAGATCACTATTTTGTGAATAATTTCAATAATATTGATCGCACAGTAGTGAAACTTTAGTCACTGGAAGATTGCTTCTATGTTAGTATCTTGCTGAAATATTTTTTGAATCCATGAGAAATTTGGAAAGTTATGATTGTTTATGTATTTTGAAGTCATTTTAACTGTCCATCGCTTTATTGCAGCTCTGTGAAAAAGCCAAAAAATGGGCGATTAACTTCTACCGAGAGGATAAAATTGTAGCAGGTCCTGCAGAAGGGAGAACTCTTCTATATTTAGCTTTATAACTTGGAAGGGATAAGAGAACAATAGTTTATTTTGTGGAAAATCCCGACACCAACCCAAGGAGAGATGAGGGTACGAGGAAAAGCTTTTTCCCTCCCTTGATTTTCTCAGGCACCCCCTGAGCATTGTATTGAATGCATTGAAATAGATTGAAAAATTACAACTGTAATATATTTTATTACTATAATGTGAGAATTTGAAGTGAAAACTAAGAAAGAAAGGAAAATGAAAGTTTTTTTACATTCTGCATGATATTAACAGCAAGAAGTTGAAACTAAACTTATAAGTAACATATAAAACGGCAGTCTCAGATACCCCCTATGAATAATTCAGGCCCCAAGGGGGTGCCTGGCACCCTACTTTAAGAACCACTGGTCTAAAATATCCTTTGAAAATATAACTCCAAAAAAAAAAAACGTTCAAAAAACCCAAAGAGGGTTATCCTTAAACTCGTAATTCCCCTGAATTTTTTTGTTAGATAGAAGAACCTATTTCCCCATTGCATTCGTAAATTCCCCCTCTGCCCTTCAATGTGAGCTTTTTTCGAATTTGTTTCAGAAAAAAAAAACTGAAATATATTTGAAGTCGGCAATAAAATGGAACAAAACACCATATACTTTTATAGCAGAGTGTATGATGAAAAAGTTACAACTTTCCGCTTGTCTTTATTTGTAAAACTGGGAGAGGAGTTACTGTCGTGACAGTGGACAGCAGCTGTCCTACTGCATATTAAAAATGAATTTCATTTTATAATTTGTAATATAAAATTGCATATATGAGGGCTTTCCCGTAATCTCAATCATTAATAACATTGATACTGTAATGAGAAAAAGTACGGGAGAGCCTTCAAAAAATAATTTGTCCTTTAGTATTTACCTCAGAGCCGGCAAAATCGAATTCATCCTCTTCTGACTCAAGTACGGACAGTAACATTAGTGTGTGATGCTGCTGTGCCAATTTATAAATGCTCCATCTGTTTCATGCAAGCCTATTCTGAAGCCCAATTGACATAGCCCATAACTATCAGAATGGCCGGCTGAATACACAGCAGCCATGGTGGGATACCAGTAGTACTAGCCAGCATGGAGTCAGTAATCATTTCATGTGGAACCTTGGCCAGTAACCATGTGGAGGAAGGTTTGCCCTTTATGCCTAGGAGGCTTAGGCACTAAGAGAACTGAGGGCCCCCCTCCCCCGGTAAAGAGCCCCCCTGTTTTTAAATGCTTATTGACACTTTTGTAGTTCATTACTGATTAGACATAAAATATATGTATATACGGGGGGGGGGGGCTGCCAGGTCATTAAACAATCATGAAATGTGCAGTACAACAAACTAGCGGATACAACAAACTACATTAGCAACTCTCAGTTATTTCTATCTAAGTAGTTCTTCATTTGTTTAACTAGGTAAATAAGGATTAATAAAACAGGGGGGGGGGGGCTTATGACCTAGGGGGGCTCTTTACCGTACCCTGAGACAATCAAAGGATGGTAAGGTTTCCCTACCTTTAATCTAATTATGGTGCTTTGTTGTTTCTGAGTGAGATAGGGAGAAAGAAGTACTAATTGGACTTCTTTAACATTGAATAACCAATTACCTATAACCTATTATAACTTTGAATAACTAATTACCTATAACCTATTATAACTTTGAATAACCAATAACCTATTAAAACTTTGAATAACCAATTACCTATAACCTATTATAACTTTGAATAACTAATTACCTATAACCTATTATAACTTTGAATAACTAATTACCTATAACCTATTATAACTTTGAATAACTAATTACCTATAACCTATTATAACTTTGAATAACCAATTACCCATTGTAACTTTGAATAACTAATGACCTATAACCTATTATAACTTTGAATAACTAATTACCTATAACCTGTTATAACTTTGAATAACTAATAACCTATTATAACTTTGAATAACTAATTAACTATAAACTGAAACTCTCCCAGCTAACCAAAAGCTGTTTGTCCCACGTCTTAAGACGTCTGATACCCCTTTGCTATAGAGGGATTTAAGACGTGGGGCGGGGGACATCAGACGTCTAACCCTCTTCATTTGCACAGGGGTCCCCCTCTGCAAGACGTCTGATCCCACGTCTTGTTCCCCTCTGACAGAAGGGGACATCCACTTGTCCCACGTCTTACCCCACTCCGTTTTCAAGACGTAGGACCCACGTGGGACAGAGTGTGGATGTCCCTCGCTATAGAGGGATTCAAGACGTGGGACAGAGTGCGGCTGTCCCTCGCTATAGAGGGAAATAAGACGTGGGAGAGAGTGAGTATTCAAGACGTGAGACAGAGTGGGAATATCCCCCTTTGCAAGACGTGGGACAGAGTGTGGATGTCCCCTTCTGCAAGACGTGGGACAGAGTGTGGATGTCCCCCTCTGCAAGACGTGGGATAGAGTACGGATGTCCCCCTCTGCAAGACGTGGGACAGAGTGCGGATGTCCCCCTCTGCAAGACGTGGGACAGAGTGCGGATGTCCCCCTCTGCAAGACGTGGGACAGAGTGTGGATGTCCCCCTCTGCAAGGGGGACATATCTTTCTTTTTGGCTCAAACTACTTCGGTTAATTGGGGTATATAAAAATATGTATAAGAAATAAAAAAGATCATACTAGTATTATTGCAATTTCTTGCCATATTGCATATAGTGTATATGTACATTTGGCTGTATATCATTTATTTTAATATTACATATCGTTATAAACAAATTAAATGGGAAGAAGAGAGAAAGAATTGTAGTGGTCATCTCGGGAATCGAACTCAGGACTCTAAACTGCGTCCATCGCTTTATTGCAGATCACTATTTTGTGAATAATTTCAATAATATTGATCGCACAGTAGTGAAACTTTAGTCACTGGAAGATTGCTTCTATGTTAGTATCTTGCTGAAATATTTTTTGAATCCATGAGAAATTTGGAAAGTTATGATTGTTTATGTATTTTGAAGTCATTTTAACTGTCCATCGCTTTATTGCAGCTCTGTGAAAAAGCCAAAAAATGGGCGATTAACTTCTACCGAGAGGATAAAATTGTAGCAGGTCCTGCAGAAGGGAGAACTCTTCTATATTTAGCTTTATAACTTGGAAGGGATAAAAGAACAATAGTTTATTTTGTGGAAAATCCCGACACCAACCCAAGGAGAGATGAGGGTACGAGGAAAAGCTTTTTCCCTCGAAATATGCAAAAACTACCCAGGCAGGTTATAAGGCAGCCAAATAACACTAGTGCCTCAATTTTCGACAAGGCTGTCATTGGTTATTCGTCCAAACAGTGTCTTAAATGAGACGAAGAGGAACGTTAAGCCCATTTCCAGGCCTCCTATGGACAAGACCCATAAGGAAAAAGGCATTCGATGTACACAGAATTACATGAAAACAAACTTCCTACTTGTTCTTTTAACAGATGAGGAAAGAGCCACACTTGATTGTCTGGATGGATGGGTTAAAGTTTGAATCCTACTGGAGCTGTTTATCCACACTGGTTTCGTCGTCAACAAGGAGGCTGTGGCTTTATGTTTTAAGCGGGCATCATTGTTGAAACGTTAATTGACCCTCTCCGAGTACCAGAGGGTGTAAACCTAACAATCCAATCCTACATTGCCTCTTTTGTTGAGTACTTGTTCCCTTGTCCTAATAGTTTGCAATTATCTCGTTGGCAAAAGATGATTTTCTTGTATTACTTCGAACAAACTCATGCTTGAAGGGTTACAACTTCTTTCCCCACATCTCTGGGCATCAAGTGAGAGACTCACATGACTTGATTGCCCTGTTCTCTGGTCTTAAGCCCCATTGAGCATTTCTGACCGTTTCATTTGAGACATTACATCAGGACTGTTTTGACGTAAGACCAATGACAGCTTTGTCAAAAATGGAGGCACTTGTATCATTTAGCTGCCTTATGACCTGACTGCGTATTTTTCACATATTTCGAGGGGAAATTCTTTTTCTCTTACCCTCATCTCTCCTTGGGTTTGTGTCGGAATTTTCCACAAAATAAACTATTGTTCTCCTATCCCTTCCAAGTTATAAAGCTAAATATAGAAGAGTCCTCCCTTCTGCAGGACCTGCTACAATTTTACCCTCTCGGTAGAAGTTAATCGCCCATTTTTTGGCTTTTTCACAGAGCTGCAATAAAGCGATGGACTGTTAAAATGACTTCAAAATACATAAACGTTCATAACTTTCCAATTTTCTCATGGATTCATAAAATATTTCAGCAAGATACTAAAATAAAGGCAATCTTCCAGTGACCAAAGTTTCACTACTGTACGATCAATATTATTAAAATTATTCACAAAATAGTGATCTGCAATAAAGCGATGGACGCAGTTTAGTGTGATGTACTATTGAAGCCTGCGTCGCTACGACTCGCCATCCTGGACATGGTAGAAGTAGTATTGAAATGATCTTTATATGCAACTTGATAACTTACGTGCTTCTTAAAATTATTTTAAATAAATATAATTTAATATTCTACATTTTGGTATCTTTTATTTTTTAATGTAAATGATAGGAATGTGTTTAAAGTTATTTATTAATATTTGTATTGATAATGTTAATTAATGTTATTAACTACCTAATTACTAGGGTTGTGACATTGCATATTTTGCATATGCTTTTCTAAAACGCATATGCTTATTTGATTCGCATATGCATTCATCAACATGCATATGCAATTATAAATATGCATATGCATTTAACAATATGCATATATGCATTTATCAATATGCATATGCATTTATCAATATGCATATGCATTTACCTATATGCATATGCATTTACCAATATGCATATGCATTTACCAATATGCATATGCATTTACCAATATGCATATGCATTTACCAATATGCAAATGCATTTACCAATATGCAAATGCATTTGCCAATTTGCTTATGCATTTATAAGCATGCATATACTTTTATAAATATGCCTATCTTGAAGCTGTCTGGAACGAATGGAAGAGAAGTGAGTGGCGTACATTGGGCCCCGAACTGTTGTAATTTGGATTATGGATTGTTTTTTTTTTCATTTTTACTATATTTATCATTTTTACTATATTTATCATTTTTTAACGCTACTTGCAGTTTTAGAGGATGGTTATGCTCTTCAACTACGAGGTCTTTGATTTTTGGGTTTGGTAGGCTCGTAGGGTTCCTTTTCTATCACCTCTTCATTTTCCTCTTCCGTCCGTAAGAGCAGCCACAGTTGTTTTGTGTCCCCTTTCGTCACCGACGGTGGTAATTGACTTTGTTCATGGAGCCACTTTCCTCTCTGACTGCTTCTTCTAGTCCCTTGTATTTAATTTCCTTTTGATGACAGCGATATGGCCTTTGGTTCCGAAGCAGACGTTAAACCCATACTAAATTAACTAATAATATGAATTTGCATATATTATGAATTATTATGCATTTAATAGTAATGTTCCATATTTAAAATGTCAAGTATTTCAAAAGACTTCAGTGTTTCAGAGAACGACACATTATATTGTTGGCACTATAGAATACTATATTAGTGAAGTGAATTTTCATGACTACCAGTTATTTAAGAACAGAAACTAAGAATCACGGGAAACGGAATATTCCCAGCCGGACTATTTCTCGACTTTTCCCCGTCAGGACTTCCCCCCCCCCCCCGGATTTATTTAAAATTAGACTCTGGAAGATAAGATAATTTAATGTTGCGATTCTATATTTAATTTTCGAAAATAAATAGTTTTGACAAATATATCCGTTGCCACGAAATTATATACCGAAGTCTGCCGTCTCAAATAACACCTTTTTTCATTTTTTTTCTTCTTTAATATTATTGTCACATGGGAATAGGTTCCTAGTTGAATGAAAATGGGTCACCACCAACTTTTTGAACCGAACCAGTTTTGAATTTGTTACTCCTCGATAATTAGTTTTCGTTGGAGAATTTTATGGAAAATGTACGACAATATATATAAATCAATCTGAAATCTGACTACGCGAAAAGTCTTGATTTAAGGATTTCTACACTGTAACTTACTATAGGTATTTTCATAATAATGGCTAAACCATTGTAAGATTTTTAAGGTACAAATATTAAATATACATATTAGATAAAGGACACTAAAAAAGAGGTTAATATTTAGTGTAATAAAAATTCATAGTAGGTTTATTAATTATGAGGTTAATTAATAAATTAATTTTAAAAAATAATAATAAAGTTTATTAATGATCTGTAAAAGCGTAAATTTGAACGAGTAGTTAATAGATCGCCATTTTATGTATAGCTGAAAAATAAAATAATAAATTCACGATATAGAAAACTACCGAGTTTAAATAACTGAACTAATCGAAGTTGCTTAGAGTACCTTGTGACACTTGGTAACCCTTAGTATTGCAATAATGTTCGTACTTTGTTGCATCTCCTAATTATATACGAAAATACCAAGGCACAGTCTTAAAATCGAACGAACAATATGGGCACATAATTACGGGAATCAAATTCTGTTAATAAAGTGTGTTTTCTATTAATAAATTAATGAATTAATTTTGTGTTTCATCAAAATCATACTTTAATAACCTAAATTACCGATATATTATTCGGCGGGGAAAATCCTGACGAGGAATAGTCCGGCGGAGAAAAGTCCTACTGCCATACTGACCACCTGTGTCTATAATCTGTAACTATTATTATCCTATTCTTTATTTACATTACTGTGAGTGTTACTTTTAGCTTGATGGCACCATATAGTTAACAATATTCTTTAATTTTCGAACAAAAATTTAAAATCATATTCATAAGGTAAACAAAATGATAGAACACATAAAGGTATACTGTATGTATAACAAATAAATTAGGGTGTTTGTTCAACCTCCCACCAGATATGAACAGCTGGAAGTGCATATATTGCCTTCCTTTCAGTTTCAAATGCATATGCCTTTTCTTATATGCATTATCTTTAAGTGCATATGTTTTATCTGCAAAACATATGCGTTTTCTCAAACGCATATGCGTTTTCTCAAATGCATATGCGTTTTCTCAAATGCATATGCGTTTTCTCAAAAAGCATTAAACCTGTTGCATATGCAGTATATTTCCCAGTGCATATACTGCATATATGCAAATGCATAATGTCACAACCCTACTAATTACTTATAACTGTTTATTAATATTACCTATAGTTACCTTCTGGTGGTATCACTACCTTATACCTATCTAGTTACTTACTAGAGTTTATTTATAACTACCTAGTAACCTACAAGTGATAACCACCAATCTGTACCAACTGGTGGTTATCACTACTTACCTATTACGTAGTATTTATCAGTACCTACTTAGTTACCTACATTACTGTTTGTCAAAATCTACCTAGTTACCTACTGGTGTTTATCAATGCCTACCTAGTTGCATACATCTGCTTATCAATACCTAATTAGTTACCTTCTTGTGTTTAACATTGCTTATACCTAGTGGCCTACAACTGTATATGAATACCAATCTAGGTCCTAGTTACCTACTATTATTCATCAATACCTACCTAGTTACCTACAACTGTTTGTCAAAGCCTACCTAGTTATCTACTAGTGTTTATCAATGCTTATCTAGTTACCTATAACTGTTTGATAATACCTACCTAGATACCTACCAGTACCAATACCTACCTACCTAGTATACCTACTAGGTAGCGTTCATCAATCCGTACCTACTACCTAGTATTATTCATCAATGCCTACCTAGATAGTAGATACCTACATCTGTTTATGAATACCTGCCTAGTTATGATACGTAAATAAAGCTTGAGATAGATATACCTTTTTGGTATAACTTTTTCCCGCGTAAAACAGACGAGGGACATCCCGCGTGGGACAGAGAGGGATATCCCGCGTGGGACAGAGAGGGACATCCCGCGTGGGACAGAGAGGGACATCCCGCGTGGGACAGAGAGGGACATCCCGCGTGGGACAGAGAGGGACATCCCGCGTGGGACAGAGAGGGACATCCCGCGTGGGACAGAGAGGGACATCCCGCGTGGGACAGAGAGGGACATCCCGCGTGGGACAGAGAGGGACATCCCGCTTGGGACAGAGAGGGACATCCCACGTGGGACAGAGAGGGGTATCCCGCGTGGGACATCATACGTGGGACAGAGAGGGACATCCCGCGTGGGACAGAGAGGGATATCCCACGTGGGACAGAGAGGGACATCCTGCGTTGAATAGAGAGAGACATCCCACGTGGGACATCCCGCGTGGGAAAGACGTGGGATGTGAGTGAGATTTAAGACGAGGGACATCCCGCTTGTGTAAGACGTGGGACGTGAGTGGGATTTCAGACGTTTGAAAGACGTGGGATTTCAGACGTCTGAAATCCCCCGTCCCTCGCTAGCGAGGGATGTCCCCCACTGTCCCACACGGGACAGAGAGGATATGGTTAGTTGGGGATCTGAAATTACTGAATACTTAACTTTGCAAAATTTGACTAGTCTGCTACAATTTTCCTTATTTAATGCTATTCTTTCTAAACTAGTTAATATCTTTTCCAGGCTCCAGTTTTGCATTGTGGGTCTGGTGTCGCAGAGATTGCCATGATCTTGGCGAGTGCATCACTGTGAGCTTACCTTAGATTCGGATCTGCCGAGCCAGGATGACTAAAATTAACTTCACCCATCAGTTTTCAATTAATAATCAACAAGCTAAATAGTGATTTATGACTTCAAAATTAGAATGGTTCTTATTGAATTATTATGAGAGAAACTCGTACAGTTAGGATTTGATTTTAATAATTTATTAATAGTAAATATTTCTTGTGCTCCTTTATCCTGGCATGTCTCGGCATATTTGATACTGCACAATATTTCATTAATTAGCTATATTAATATTTAATTAATTTTTATATTTATATTTCATTAATATAATTAATATTTTATTAACTTAATTAATACCATTGAATTTATAGTATTTATTTATTCATAATAATTATTTTTAACATTATTAATAATAGCAATTTCAAAATTATATAAGATATACGTGCTTTATTAACCACCAAATAAATCCCCTAACAATATGAAGCCGATTTAGACCAAATTTGACAAATCGGCTACCTAATTCATTACAAAATCATTCAAGTTTAGAATATAGGATAAAAGTCTATATCTGCAAGACATAATTAAGAGTTACTGTTATGTTGAAACACCATGCAAATTGACGTCAGAGTTTCGCAGGCGAGTGGCTGACTCGCCCATGAGTGGTGAATAAAAAACAAAAAATATTGTAGATAATCGCATGCGAGCTACTAACCTCCTCACTCATGATAGTAACTCGACTGATGAGAGTCAAGTACACTGAGCGAGTAACTGCACTACAGTAACTGGCTAGGACAACTCGCACGTTTTTGTTACTACCGGGTAACAAGGCTTTTAAGTTTTCGTTGTCCCGTGTACCCTATTCATGAAGCTAGTCATCCAATACAACACGCCTATTGCATCGAGTGCTGCTGTAGAGAGGATGTCCTCACTTGCTGAAGACATTTTGTAAACGAATGAGCTAGTTTGAGTGACAATCATTTAGAAATGTTAGTTTTCCTGAAAGGTAACTAATCAGTGAACAACTAAAAAAAAATTACAGCAAGTATGATAATTTGTTTTTTGAAGTTGCACGGAAAAAGCGGGGCTGAACATCGGCGCCGCTGCTTCTCAAAGTAGCGCTACGTGGGTATCTAGGTGGGAGACTTTTTAAAACATTAATAGTAAAAGTATCTTGAAAAGTAAGCAGTATTGTTAAAGTTAGATTTTCTTAAAACATTTTTTTTGTGAAATTCCCATTGTATGTATATTTACTGAATATAAAATAACATTTGTAGTATATTTAATTTAATCCATTGATTTTATTTTCATTTTGTAAGATATTTCTGAGGTTACGCCAAAATTTCAAAGTTTCTGCTAATGACTCACACTTGTGAGTCACCCTGTACATTCACTGAGTCAAGGTGACTCAAACATTAGAGTCAAAATATAATGATCACCAGAGCGACTCACTAACTAGGACATTAGAGGTTTTAATCTTATACAGGATGTCATTCGATAGCAAATAGGATACAGTAGCGGATATCAAGTCACAAAAAGATGTTCAGAGTGGCAGTGAGAACTTTTTCATGGGAATGCCTCAGTCAAATCTATCTATTTTAAAAAACAAAGATTAGATCCCTATGCAAGGTTCATACAACTCGCCATTTTTAATATATTGCATTAAAATTTGTTTGCACATTTTAGAGATAAATTGTGTCTGATAATTGAACAGTTACCCGAGGCTTACCTGTAAGGTGAAAGGTGACTTCAATTACTTCGGAAGCCATTCTTGTTCATTTTTCTGGAGTGTTCCAGAGGTGCCAACTTATGAGATGTCCACCTGCATCGGCCGTTAACTTAAGCATTCAGTATTCAAAGATCGAATCTTTTGTTGTGTATTTCTGGAGTGTTCGGGCGGGAGCGCTCCGTGCGGGAAAGAACACTCCAGAAAAATGAACAAGAATGGCTTCCGAAGTAATTGAAGTCACCCTTCACCTTACAGGTAAGCCTCGGGTAACTGTTCAATTACTTATCGCCATTCTTGTTCATTCTGGAGTGTTCCAGAGGTGCCAACTTATGAGATTTTAAAGAACGCAGCAAAAGATGAGACCAACCAATTTTCAAGTGTGAATTTAAAATAAGAGCATCAGAAAATTGTAACGTTGGCCCAGCCTGCGACCTTGAATATCGTCAATGGTAATATTATGGTTCAAGAAAGAACAGGCAGCTGCTGCACAAGTGCAGAGATTAAAATTAGCGATGTCGATTCCTGCCTCTTCCATAATTGCTTCAATCCGTCTACCTATTTTTGAAATAGATAGGTACTGTTTGTATGATTTTCGGAAACTTACAGAGTTGATTAGACTCTCCACGAAATCTAATCCATGTACTCTTTGAAGGTTAAATATAGACAGAATTTGAATTGACATTAAAATACCTCATTTAATCAGGAATTCATTATTTCCCACACGTGGTGTAAAAAGTAATTGAAATAGTCTCATGATACAAAATCTTTATACATCCATAACTTTGAAAGTTGGAACTTTATGTATAGATCATTGAGCTTGTACCATATCTCATTAATTAATAGGTTGAAATTCTAAAAGCAATACTTTCCAGAGGGAAATAATTTTTCAAAATTCAAAACAGAAGAAACTTCTAAGATCATTTGTACATGGGAGTGGTTAGTCTTATTTAATTTTTATTTTAATTGGTATCCAGGATACCAGCACTAATTCAATAACTAACACTCTTTACTGCAAGCGATTTCACTGTACATAATCCAGTATTATAAGAAAACTTTAAATCAATAATTTACATCATTAAATTGCATGGGATCAATTTTCTGTCTACTCGAGAAATATACCACTTGAGATCTAGCTATGTTGTTTATAGAGGTTTGGCGGAAATTCTGCACTAAAAACACATGATACTGATTTTGTACCGCAAAAGGGGTAATGAACACTGTTGCACTTGGTCTTCCTAAATTTTATAAAGCCTCATGATACTTAAACGTTAGATATCAGCTACTATTCGGTAATCCCATCAAAATACCAACTTACTTTATCAGCATGAATGTTTTGATAAAAGTATATTTTTTCACAGAAAAATAAGTCTTCTAACAGACGTTGTCAAAATCTTTAACTAATACGAGAGCATGACTGAATATTTGTAGTCTTGACAGTAAATATTTTGATGTGGACAAACTAAATGTCATTTGAAAAGGCCCTGCCAACCGGATAAAAATGGCCTTCAGTTCTAGTACATTAATGTGAGAGGTTGAGTCTTAGCATACATAATCCCATCTATTTTAAATAAAATTTAATACATTTATAAGAAATGTACATTCTTCAAGTTTATGCATCAGTGGTAGCTAATTACAATACTTTGAGAATTATGGTTTATGCTTACTAAACTGATTGAAAAGATTCATATTCAACTGGAAAATCCATATTACCAGATGTTATATAAACTCAGAGTTGAAGGCCACGTTTTCCACACTTCTCCTGATGATGAATAGAAATCTTTTCAATCGAAAGCTTGAAACCAAAAATACCTTCAACGCTTACGAAACTAAAGTAATGAAAGGGTGTCTAAATACTTTAAGCTGGATAATCATCATCAATTTCTATTCTTTTGTAAGTTACTATTGACAATTTTGAGAGCATTAATTTTAAGACGTTCTAAAATTATAAAGAATAAACCTCCCCTTTAAACTGCTGGAAGGCAGAGAGTCAACAGTTTGATAAAAAATAAAAACGTCACAATTAATAGAATTTTGCTCAAATTTGTTGCATCAATTAAAAATCATTCCTTTCTAATGATTAGGAATAAACAAAATAAAATTTCTTTCATAACTAATAACAACAGTGCTCTCTCTCTCTGCAACAGTCCATTCATATACGAATTCATCTATCAATTAAGTAAATTAAATAGTACGTAGACAAGTAACTTTCAGTTCTTAATTTTGCCAATATAGAATACATGACTTAATTGCATGTTTCACAAGTAGAGCCTTTAGCTACAAACTTACCTGAGTTAGAAATGTTTTCCAATTTCTAATATCTACGGTATTATTCTCTATATGGACAGAAAAGTAATCATCTTTAAAATCAATAGAGGCCACGAGACAAATTTATTCCATTGAACCAACTACAGTTCTTCAATGTTCTAATTAATAACGTTAATAATGGATATGCAGATTCAATGGCTTAGATAAATTTATAAATAAATGAAGTCCTCCACGTCTTATATGAACGAGAAAACTGAACCGAAAATTATTATTCTTCTCTATGACCAATCTTCATACCTATAGACACTAATTTTTGAATTTCCAAAATAAGAAATAATTTGGAAATACAGGTTTTATGTAACTATGTGTACCAAATTTCTGGTTGAACTAGTTGTTGCCCTAGTGCAACAACGTATTGAACAGTCTTCAACTCTTCGTCAATTCCCGAGTCGCAGAAGAATTTATCGGGGAATATATGTAATTAGGGTTTAGGGTTAAGTAGGTATATTACGACACATAGTAAACTGGCCTACTAGAAAAACTATGAACAGTCTTGAATCCTAGCAGGAGGTTATCGAAATTCCCCTGTTAATTCTCTGAATCAGAGAAAAACTTAGCATTGCAAATTCATTTGGGAAGAGACTGTAGGCATTAGCATATAACTAGTAAGTTAACTGGCTTCCAGCAAAATTTTTATTGAAGAACTAGACTTGGATATGCAATTGCAAAACATATCTGTAGTGGTATTAACAGTCTGTATTTGTTAAGAAATTAATATTGGTACTTGAGACTAAAGTTCAAGTTACACGATATGTCTAGTGTTCCTTAGATGTAGCCAGTACAAGCTCGGGTCACAAATTCCCGGCTAAAATAGCTAACTAGTTGCCCTAGCTGAAAATTCATAGAGACTGTCTTCTTTCATAGTAGTGAATATCGAAATCCCCTCTCAAATTGTTCTGAAACAGAAAATTTTCATAATGTGAGTTTATATGGAAGGAGACTCAATAGGTCTGTAGCTAGTTAGTAGTCAATAGGCCTCAATAGGCCTGTAGCTAGTTAGTAGTCAATAGGCCTCAATAGGCCTGTAGCTAGTTAGTAGTCACCATGAATTTGCGACGAAATTTTTATAAAGAGTTGAAAAATTATACCCAATATAGCGTAGCGTATATTTGATATTTCCAGTGAAAGCACGAATTCAAAATACCGGCTTCAAACTAACTAACTAGATTTACCTTAGTCACAAATTTTTAGGATTTCTCTTCAAAATTCCCCTGTCTATATTATATCTCTGAATCAGAGAAAATTTCACGATGTGAAGTTATTGTAAAGAGACTATAGGCATATAACCTATAACTAGTTAGTAGTTAACTGGATTATTATTATTAATTGTATCCATAAATTCATGGTGCTTCTTGAATGGAATACATAGCACTAGTAGCAATATCAATCTTTAAGTAGCTACCAATTATAAGCTAGATAGGGTAAAGCAGGTAAATTGCGGTACACTAACTGTGTCCTCTAACTACAGAAATATCATAGCTTCAAACAATAATAAAATATAGAATGCAATTCCGCTACTTCAGATACCTGAACAAATTTCAATAAAAATTCGAATCAAAAAGTTTAGAAAAGTTCTTGCAAAGACTGCAATTGGACCGCAATTTACCTGTGGGAACCTAGGCAATGATTACAAACAAGTATTATTTACAATTTACGCCACTTTGTACCCGTTAAAATTTTTCATTTTGAGTATTATTGCACATATGTAAAGTTACCTAATATAATAAGGAAGTTCAAGAAAGTTATAGTATTATACGATATATAGTGTATATTTGTTCAATCCAGTAAAGCAGGGTCACGAATTTCCGGCTTGAACTAGCTAACTAGTACCCTAGTCACGAATTCTTAGGGTTTTAGTCATCAAACCTAGCAGGGGGTTATCGAAATTCCCCTGTCTATAATTTTTCTCTTAGTAGAGAAGAATTTCACTGAGTGAAATTTGGAAAGAGACTCTATAGGCATAGCTAAGCCTATAGCTAGTTAGTAGTAAACTGGTAGTCACCAATTTGTGACGAAAATTTTAAGAGAGTTGAATAGTTACTAGATATAGGGTCAAGCAGGTAAATTGCGGCACGCTAACTAACTGCAGCCTCTAACAAAAGAAACATCATGGTTTCAAAACACACGTTAAAAAATAATATTAATAAATTATATTATTCACCGCGCTTCTTTTGATATCAATGCAACATTTCTATGTAATTTGGGAGCCGCAATTTACCTATGTGACCCTATCGTATTTTTGAGATATCCAGTTTAAGCACGGTCACGAATTTCCGGCTTTATCTATTCTAACTAGTAACTCTAGTCACGAATTCTTAGAGTTTTAGTCATCAATCCTAGCAGGGGGTTATCGAAATTCCCCTGTCTATAATTTTTCTCTTACTAGAGAAGAATTTCACAATGTGAAATTTGGAAAGAGACTCTATAGGCATAGCTAAGCCTATAGCTAGTTAGTAGTTAACTGGTTAGTAGTCACCGTATTTGGGACGAAAATATTAAGCGAGTTAGTTATACACGATATAGCGTATATTTGCAGTGTAAGCACGGTCTCGAATTACCGGCTTCGAACTAACTAACTAGATTTACCCTAGTCACGAATTTCTAGGGTTTGTCTTCGGTCCAGCAGGGGGTTATCGAAATTCCCCTGTCTGTGAAATTATTGGAGAGACATAGGCATACAACCTATAACTAGTTAGTAGTTAACTGGCTCACTTAAAAACTATCAGCAAGGCCTGTTTTCAAGTACCACGCAAGATAGGTAATTTTTTAAAATTTATAATAACGAGCAAAAGTGGCTAAAATTGTATATCCTATAGAACTAAAAGAAAAGCTATAATAAAAACACTTATCTGTATACGAGAACATCTAGGCTTGTGCACGCACAATTAGACTTTAAGCCTAGGGGAGCAGGAAAAAACACACACATGTTAACGCGCCGAATGCAAATGGCGAACTGAATGCTTAAGTTAACGGCCGATGCAGGTGGACATCTCAAGTTGGCACCTCTGGAACACTCCAGAATGAACAAGAATGGCGATAAGTAATTGATGTTGGGTAATGGTTTATGAGACAAAGTTGCATGATATATTACTACTTGATATATAAATCTGAGTATTTTACACGACAACATTTGTAATCGCATTGTTCACTCATTGTAAATTTATTTAATGCTTCTTCCATGTTTAGATGAGAATGTAAAATAATAATAGGGCCCTGACATACTATGGATGTTATTTCTTTAGGTGATGCTTCCTATATTTGTAATTTATTATCCTCTTCCTTTAACAAATTTTGCTTTAGAGTCTAGCATATTTTATAAGCAGCGTTGACTGCGTAGTAATTTATCAATTGCTGATTTTCTATTACAATTAGCCCTAAATTATTAAATAAAATTAAATATCTCGCATACTTTATTTATGTTTGCTATTTATTATTGTTGTTTTCCTGTATTTCATAACTATGTAACATTTCAGTCATATTTACTAATTGCTTAAAGTGAACCTAGTTAATAACAAAAGATATATTCATAGCCATAAAAATTATAATCTGATATTACATTGATTTTAATAATATATGTCATGAGCTATGTATAATGTAGGAAAAAATAAATAAATAAGAAAATTCATCATAGAAATATATACTAGTTTTGAGGTATGTATTCTCGGTGACCGGTATATTCCACCCCGGTAAGTTCCATCCCACTTCATGGATTAGGTTTGGTCAGTCATTAATATTTATCATTTATTAATATTTTGTATTATACTAAATACTACATAACTTGCATTTTCTTTATATCTAACTTAATCTTTTGTTGACCAATCACAAGCTGTTTATTTTTCACTACAAAATGATAGAACAGCAAATGAAAGGTTGTGTTGACGCACTGTATCAGTTTAATCTATCCTGAAGCTGTCTGTGGTGAATGGAAGAGAAAGGGGTTTGTTTTTAGTTGCAGTTTTAGAGTATATAGTGCTAGGGTTATGTTCTTCATAATGAGGTCTTAGATTTTGTGTTAGGTAGGTTTCATTTGTCACTGATAGGTGACTTTGGAGCCACTTATATTTCTGACAGCTCCTTCCAGTCACTTGAATTTAATTTTCTTCTGTCGTCACCTATTTGGCCTTTGGATTAGATTTTCGTTTTGTTTAAACTCGTTGGCTTCATTTATTATCACCTCTTCATTTTCTATCCGTGAGTGCAGCAATCGGTGCTGGAGTTTTTTGCAGTCACATTCCAATGTAAGGACTGCATTCACTAGACGGAGTAGCTATTCTGCTACAGGTGCATAAGTTTTGTTCACGACAGATGGTAGGTGATTCTGATCATGGAGACAATTTCATTTATGACTGCTTCTTCTAGTCCTTTGTATTAAATTTCTTTCTGACGTCAGTGATATGGCCCTTGGTTCCGAAGTATACATTTAACCTCCTAAAATAAATTATTTGTTCACTGGGGTGCAATATACCTAGAACTGTATTTTCACAATCGGTATAGAATGGCATATAGTAGGGCAATGGAAATAAACTATTAAATACATTAATGTTTAGTGATAGTGACAAAATACATGGAAAATTAATAGGTTAAGTTTTGAATTATTATGGGACGTTTCCACTTTTTCGATCATATAAGAAAATATAGATAATAATTAACATTTATTACTGATTATTTAACAATCAAATTGACGCATCAAATTATAATATTTACATTTTTTTCGTTATATAATCAAATATATAGCACCATCCGATACCACTAATGTTCCCTGTTTTCTTCAAATCGTATGGCTAATGTTGTAAATCTTTTCATTTTCTTAATTCACATATTTTCTTTATTCACATCTCAATTAATAGTCTCGGAATTTGCTGAGGTGCATAAAATTAGTAAACTTATTTTAAATAGATTGGTGGCAATTTAGTCTGTATTCATTGTTCCTAGTGCGAGTGTGGTAAATAAGTTCAAACTAGATGACGGGAGCGCGTAGAGCGCATAACTTCGCCACCGTTACATTTTTTGTTCATTTTGACAAATAGTGAACCAATCACTCCTAAAATCTAATCAAATGGTTCCTGGATAATGATTACTAGTCCCAGACTCCAACCAAATTTCAGGCAAATATGGTTTAGTACACTTTTTGAGTTAGGCATGGCCAGAACCAAAGGCCGTGTCGTTGACATCAAAAAGAAATTAAATACAGTAGACTACAAGAAGCAGTCAGAAAGGAAAGTGGCTCCATGAAAATAGTGACCTACCACTAGTCGATGACAATAAAGCTACCCTTTGAATGGTAGTCAATTATAAAAGAATGTGACGAAAAAGGACACAAGCACCGGCGGCTGAACACACGGATGGAAGAGGAAAATGAAGAGGTGATAGTAAATGAAGCCTACGAGTCTAGCTAACACAAAATCTAAGACCTAGTAGTTGAAGAATATAACCCTAGCGCTATCCTCTAAAACTGCAAGTAACGTTAATAATGGGAAAAATGAAAAAGACAATGCATAATTCAAATTTCAACAGTTCGGGGCCACAGAGATGCCACCTATTTTCTCTTCCATTCACCACAGACAGCTTAATTAACTGTACAAAACCTTCCGGAATATTGCCAATGTAATAATCAGTATAGTAGTTATATATGGCAATATTATTTATGAAAAGAATTCCACGTACAAAGAGGATAATTGTAAATATATTTATTACCTGTGTAAGAACTGATACTAATAATGGATTTATTTTCAAATATAATTTACTATGATTTGATACCAGGTATCACAGCTACAAATTATTTGTAAATGTTTTTTATTCATATTTATTCTTACCTTTAACTGTTGTAGTGAAGTAAACCGAAAAATAAATTAGGTCCAAATTTATAACTTAGAACTCCCATTTCCTTAAGTTCAGCAATCACTAGTCACTACGTTCTACGTATAAACTTCTTGAGATTGAGAGTGTCACTGGTTACTTATAATATTGAGAGTACATGATGTGATAACGACATCCTGTATATTTTCTTAAGTATATCACATTCAATAATTTGCTATCAATCTCTTGGATATTATTTTAAATACATGTATCGCGTATGAAAGCATTAAAAATCTCTAGTCACTTCAAAAAAATCTGTTATATAAAGACTAATTTCTGAATCAATTGCTTCTCATAACCACATATAATACTAATATTGATGTTTATTTTAATTATTATTACAAATTTATAAGACCGGGATGTAATAAAAGGGATCACCTGTAGATAGGGCAATCCAAATTCCCTCATGTAGATTAAGCACCCCAAGGATGACAATTGTATCAACATTGTATTACATTTATTGAGCACAATTCTAAGGGTGTTTAAACACGCCTACAGGTCTAGTGAGGTCTACACTGCGTTCGGTTTGATTATGCATGCCAAAATTTTCTATTTAAAAATAATAATTTTACATTAAATTTCATTTTTACAGATCTATGTAAATGTGGTGAGTTAACTTTATCATTTGGATACCTAGAGTGCTATTTTTTCATTTTATAAGCAAGCTCTGGCATCAATTTCAATTTTTTTGTTATGACAACCCTTCAGTTAGTTTAAGCAAGCTGTCAATTTCTGACGGTATTCTGCAACCATGGGTAAAAGAGCTGGCTTGAATAATGCGGCCCGTGCTAGAATCACTTCCCTGCTTGGTGAAGGTAAAGGTACACTTGAAATTTCAAGAATTATGGGCAGGGATCATCGTACAATAAAGACCTTCGTTTTTTCCGGGAAAACTGGCAGAAAAACGCCGGAAAGATCCCTTTTAAAGAAGGTTTCACCAAGAGATCTCCGTAATTTGAAGCGAGAGATGGCGAGGAATCCCAATGCGACCAGCAAATCAATTTTCGATGCTGCAGCTGTTCCTAAAGTGGGCAAAACGACGCGATGTAAGGCACTCCAATCCATCGGTAGGGTGAAGAGCCCCATCAAACGGCCACTTCTCAGCAAGAAACACAAGGCAAAGCGAGTTGAATGGGCAGAACGGTATCACAAGCTTAACTTCTCCAATGTTATCTTCACTGATGAATGTCGTGCAACCATGGACGGACCGGATGGCTGGGCGCGTGGTTGGGTCCTCGATCAACGTCAACCAAGGCTGAGGATGCGTCGCCAACGAGGAGATGGTGGAGTAATGTTTTGGGCTGGCATTCAAGGCAGCGCAATTATTGGGCCATTCATGGTTCCTGAAGGAGTAAAAATCAATGCAAAAGCGTATTGCGAGCTTCTGGATAAGTTCCTTCTTCCATGGTGAGAGAACCAGCCACTGCTGAGAAGAAAAAAATTAATTTTTCAGCACGATAATGCTCCAGCACATAAAGCAAAGTTCACTGACAACTGGCTTAACAGTTACAGCTTCGGGAAGGAAAAGATAATGGTGTGGCCAGCAAATAGCCCGGATCTGAACCCCATCGAAAACCTTTGGGCAATAATCAAGAGGCGTGTTCATCAAGACGGGAGGCAATTTACAAGTACTGCTGAACTGTGGAGAGCAATACAAGATGCTGTTGCCACTGTAACTCCAGCTGAAATCAAGAAACTTACATCATCAGTTGATTCTCGGGTCATGAAGATCATCAAAACTGGTGGTAGCCATATTTCTTATTAATCACCTAAAATAAAACAGTTTTAGTCAACTTTCATGTTGTATTTGAATGTTTTTGGCATTATTAGTGCATCTTTAATTAAATAAAGATAAATTATTAACCTTGTTTATCATTTAAACCTTCAAAATTCGATTAAGTTAAACACTTGCATAATCTAGCTGAACGGATACCAAATCAAAAATGTCAATATATTGTTATTTTATGTTTATGAATTGTGAAATTAGTGTTTAAAGCATTAGAATTTTAAAAATACGTCTTCTAGTTTTGATATATCTGTTGACATCCAATGAATTGTGAACATTATTAATTTTATCATGAAAAAATCAATATGCATAATCAAGCCGAACGCAGTGTACACCAATAATTTCAGCCCACTCTGTAAAACTAAAAGTAGTACCTATGTACACTGTGGGGTACGGTCAAGAGCCCCCCCGGTCATGAGCCCCCCTAGGTCATAAGCCCCATTAGGTCATAAGCCCCCCTCCATGTTTTTTTAATCCTTATTTACCTAGTTAAACAAATGAAGAACTACTTAGATAGAAATAACTGAGAGTTGCTGATGTAGTTTGTTGTATCCACTAGATTGTTGTACTGCACACTTCATGATTGTTTAATGACCTGGCAGGGGAGTTGGGGGGGGGGGGGGCGGCACGCCCCCCGATATACATATATTTTATGTCTAATCAGTAATGAACTACAAAAGTGTCAATAAGGATTAAATAATATAGGTAAATAAGGATTTAAAAACAGGGGGGCTCTTGAACGGGGGGGCTCATGACCTACACCCGTACACTGTACGGGTGTAGGTCATAAGCCTGTCACGAGCTTATGACGGGTGTAGGTCACCAGCCCTTCCCCCCCTGTTTTTTTAATCCTTATTTACCTATATTATTTAATCCTTATTGACACTTTAGTAGTTCATTACTGATTGAACATAAAATATATGCGAGCCGCCCCCCAAAATCCCCTGCCAGGTCATTAAACAATCATGAAGTGTGCAGTACAACAAACTAGCGGATGCAACAAACTACATTAGCAACTCTCAGTTATTTCTATCTAAGTAGTTCTTCATGTGTTTAACTAGGTAAATAAGCAGACGTGCCTCTTCAGACGATCAAGAGTGTCAAACTTAATGTTGGAGCAACAGATTGGAAACAGAGATGTTTGTATTCCAAGGTAAGTTCTTAAATGAACATCATCAGCAAAGACTTCTTGTACTATTCGATCCACATTTGAATCCTCGAGTATCTCCCTGGCTAAAGCTTCTAAGACCTAAGTCTTCATAAAAATTATACATTTGACTTATAATTATCCTCTGTCTGCTTAGGTTCGTTAGGGGAAAACTGAGAAGCGTTCGTGCATTCGTGGTGTGTTCAGTGTGTTTTTAGCAATCGTGAAGTGTGGTAACAAAGTGTCAGCTCCTGTTAATATAAACTGTCATAGCTACTACAGCGTGAGTTGACAGAAAATAAATTAAATGGAAAGAAAATTATTCCATTTATGATTCATTTGTATATACAAATGCAAAATAAAATGAATTCTTGGAAATTTCGGGACTAGTCCCTTTTTCCCATAAGAATTGGCTTACTCTAGGGTAATGCTTGTGAATGACTGACCCTAGTCTGGATTAAACTCTATTTTATGAATAGTGTTCAAAGGTTACAAGAATTTTGAAACTTTACAATGAACTGAAAATTAAATACCTATAATCATTATTTGAATTTCGTTTTCGATTATTAGGAAAGAAACTTACCTTACTATAATTTCTCGATGGAAACTCTAACTTTTGTATAGGTAGCTACTATCTCGACAATTATTTGACTTTAATATTCTTGTTAATTGTTTACAGTTCTCTAGTCATGTCTTCTGATATTTTGAGTGATATTATTGACAGCAATGCTGTACCAGTTAAAGAAACTAAAACTACTGAAAAAGAAAAAATTAAAACTGGTAGCAAGAATGACTCGAAACGTACGGAAGCCGGTGGTAGTAAGCAGTCCTCTAGTAGTGCTAATGGAAGTAAATCTACCGATTCTGGAGGTAAGCAGTCTAAACAAACTACTAGCACGGCTTCAAAAAATGATTTTCTAGAAAAACTAGGAAATATCATGGAAAACGGATTTTTAAATTTACAAACTAGTTTGTCTAAACTAGGAGATGATGTGGCAGATAAAATAGCCACCAGGTTCTCTCCATCGAATGAATATGAGGATGTGATTGATCATGATAATGGAGTCGAAGATGTTAGTGATGAAGATTTTGATGATGAAACTGGTGATAAACTTTTTGATTCTATATCAAAGGAGTTCGCTTCGCCTGAAGTAACTGATCCACCTGCTTCACCAAAAATTGCAAAACTAGTTGACATGATGTTAGGTATGAAGATTAACCCTAAAACGGCAAAGGAACGCAATGAAAAGTATCATCGACCGGAAAACATTCAATTTCTCTCTGCTCCCAAAGTTAACAAGCAGGTGTGGCTAGGTTTGAAACCTAAGACAAGAGCAGTTGATGCCCAGTTGCAGGAGGTACAGAAGGAATTCCTTACTAGTGCCATACCTATTGTGAATGCAATTGGTAAATTGAATGATGTCAGGGAAGGAAATGGAGATCTTGATATAGGTCACTTAATACGGACTCTCTCTGATGCTGTGGGATTCATTGGTTCAGCTAATCAGAAAATGGTGCAAAACCGTAGAGATTTTATCAAAGAAGATCTCTCTCCTAAACTGAAAGGAATCTGCAGCATGGACGTACCCTTTTCTGGAAAATTTCTATTCGGTGAAAACTTGGTGCAGAACATGAAGGATATGGCTGAAACTTATAAATTCTCTGAGGATTTGAGAAAATCTCCTACTTTTTCTTACCCTCACCGTGGAAAACTGAGACATGGAATGAATCAGCAATATGGATCCCACAGAGGTAGATTCCCTTACGTGGCTAGAGCCCGTGGAGTTAAACGGGAGAGGTTTTTTCCCTATGGCCAAAGAGGAGGCTATCAGTCGACGTCATTCAGAGGAAAAAACAAAGAAAGGATTCAGAGGGAGAAGTAGATTCTGTTCAAGACAGAATGCAGTCGAATGGGGTGAGTCTTAATTTTGGTGGTAGCATTACAAATTCTTTAGAATTCTGGAAATCCTTCACCAACGATAGTATAATTCATGATATTGTGAGTGGCGTTAACTTGGAATTCGATGGTAAATTACCAGCTCAAAAATTTGTGCCAAAACAAATTAGTTGTAATTCTTCTGAATATGATGCCATTACTAATGAACTGTCTTCATTCCTTGAAAGAGGAATTATTGAGAAAACTGAACATTGCGCTAATGAGTTTATTTCGCATATTTTTACTAGACCTAAAAGTGGTGGTAGAGTGCGCATTATCTTAAATCTAACTAAATTGAACGAGTTTATCGAGTACAAACATTTCAAAATGGAAACTTTTCCTGCAGCTTTAACTCTTATTGAAAGAAACTACTACATGGGATCAGTAGATTTGAAAGACGCTTATTACTCTGTTCCAATTAGTGAAGATCATAGAAAGTACCTTAGATTCTTTTGGGATGGTGTTTTGTATCAATATACATGTCTTCCTAATGGGTTGGCTAGTGCACCGCGCACTTTCACAAAGTTATTAAAGCCACTGTTTTCTCATCTTAGAAGTATGGGATACTTGTCACTTTATTATTTAGATGATACTCTGTTGATAGGAGACTCTATTTCTAAATGTAAAGACAATATTGATGAGACGGTTAGTGTCCTGACTAATGCAGGGTTCGTAGTTAATGAAGATAAAAGTGTTATTTGTCCAACCCGAGAAATCGAATTCTTAGGATTTACAATTAATTCTACTTTAATGACAGTAACTCTACCATTAGAAAAGGTCGCTGCTGTTGAATCGAAAAGTGCTACTTTATTGAAATCGAGTACGACTACTATTAGAGAGTTGGCGTCATATAATAGGGTTAATTGTTTCTACTTTCCCTGCTGTTAGATATGGTCCTTTGTATTATAGGAACTTGGAAAATTGCAAAATAGCAGCGTTGAAATTGAATTGTGGTAACTTTGATAGGCCTGTAGAAATTAACTTAGAATCAAAGAATGAAATCAGTTGGTGGCGTGACAATGTTTCTAGCTCATTTAAAAATATTAAAGACAGTCATTACGATGCTATTATTGATGTAGATGCCTCGTTAGAAGGATGGGGTTGTGTTTATAATGGTAAAACTACTGGCGGAAGATGGTCATCTATTGAATGCTCTCTGCATATAAATGCATTAGAATCTAAAGCTATCTTGTTTGCAATCCAAAGTTTCTTCCGTGATGAGAAGGATTTTCATATAAGAATTCGTTCTGATAATGTTACTGCAGTTACTTACTTGAATAAAATGGGTGGTACTAAGTCTTCAGCATGTAATACTATTATAAAAGAATTATGGCTATATTGCATAAACAGAAATATTTGGATTTCGGCCGAACATTTACCTGGTACTGATAATATTATTGCTGACAAAGAAAGCAGGAAATTTAATGATGACATGGAATGGACATTGAAAGATTTATATTTCAAGTGGATAGAAAATTATTTTGGAATAGCTGAGGTAGATTTATTTGCTACTAGACTTAATGCAAAATATGATTGTTATGTTTCATGGAGACCAGATCCTAATGCTTTTTTCATCAATGCTTTTTGTAGAAGCTGGTACTCATTTAAATTTTATGCATTTCCTCCCTTCAGCCTTATTCCTGCTTGTTTGACAAAAATAATACAAGATCGAAGCGAGGGAGTTCTAGTAGTACCACTGTGGACAGGACAAATTTGGTTTCCGAAATTGATGAAAATGCTAATATCTCCTCCTCTGTTATTCCCCAAAGACGCATTGTTCCTGACACACAAAATCAAGCTGGACCATCCACTAAAGAAGTCATTGCGACTGATGGCATGTCGTGTATCAGGAAATTTTATGAAAGTCGAGGAATTCCGTCGGACGCTGTCTCAGTCATTATGTCATCCTGGAGAAAGAGTACAGCAATTCAGTATGAAACGTATTTTAAGAAGTGGTATAATTTCTGTTGTCGAAGGAAAATCAATCCTGTGTGTGCTTCCGAAATAACTGTCATCGAGTTCTTGTACGAGCTGTTTTCTCATGATCACAGTTACAGTAGTTTGAATACTGCTAGATCTGCTTTGTCAACGATCTTGTGGAATGATAATGGCTTGACTATTGGGAAATATCCTGTAATCAAGCGGTTTTTAAAAGGAGTGTTTGAAATTAGACCTCCCTTACCCAGGTATAATTCAACCTGGGATGTAAATATTGTTCTGTGTTATTTGAAAACCTTTTTCCCGTTGGAAAATGTCACGCTTGCGCAGTTGACGCACAAGTTAGTTACGCTCTTAGCGTTAGTTACTGCTCAAAGAGCTCAAACTCTTTCATTATTTAATACCAAATATTTGGTAATTGATCACGAAAAGTGCCTTTTTTATATTCGAGAAAATCTGAAAAATAGTTGTTCTCGAGTGCCTGTGCCTATTATTCTAGTTAAACGTTTTGATGATCAATCTCTATGTCCAATATTTCATTTGGAGGAATATTTGAAGCGTAATGAAGAGATAAGAAAGAGTGAAAGATTGTTTGTGAGCTGTAATAAACCTCACAAAGCTGTTTCGGTTGATTCAATTAGTAGATGGATAAAGAAAACCCTCTATGAATCTGGAATTGATACAGATGTTTTCAAAGGGCACAGTTCAAGATCAGCTGCAGTTTCAGCTGCTAAATTGAATGGTACTGATCTTCAGACAATTCTGAAAACTGCAGGGTGGAGTAATTCAAAAATGTTTGCTAAATTCTATAACAAGCCAGTCCAATTTGATTGCTTCACTGAAAATGATTTGATACGAGGACAGCGGAAATAGCTCTAAAAATCTCAGTTTTCCCCTAACGAACCTAAGCAGACAGAGGATAATTGAAAGATTAAACGAGACTTACCTGTAAGGTGAAGTTTGATCTTGAATTATCCGATGTCTGCTGGTTCTTAGGGGGAAACTGCCCTCCCGACTTTGGCATACCCGACCCTATTGTGAACAACTGGAAAATTGGAATATTTCGCTGTCCTCTATCTCTAAAAACTGAACACACCACGAATGCACGAACGCTTCTCAGTTTCCCCCTAAGAACCAGCAGACATCGGATAATTCAAGATCAAACTTCACCTTACAGGTAAGTCTCGTTTAATCTTTCAATTCTTAGATACAATAAAAATTACCTTATTTTCAACTTTGATCTAAGAAATGCAAATAGAGCTGGAGTTCTGACCGAACTGACAGTAAATGATTTTAATGACTGAGAAAAGTGGGTAACAGAATATAACTATCATCAATCATAAGACTCGCAACTGCTGGACCAGCAAAATTTGCTATGAACACCACATTAAATACCCAAATGGAACCGTTCCTTGAGAATGTAAGAAACAAAGTTGTCATAAAAGAACGTGACGCTTTCTTCACTATCTTTAATGGAACAGCTTTGCAGTCTCTTTTGGGCACCTGACTTTCAACGACTGTAGGAAATCTGAAAGCACTATTACTAGAGCTATTGATCATCAAATGACAAGCACAGTAAGTCAATATGTACTCTAAAAACCATCTCTCAGCCAATTATAATTCGTAATAATTAATTATCTCGCTATATCTGGTATCTAACCTACCCCTAGATAACACCCACACCAATGAATGCAAACAGATCATTGAATATAGGAAGATGTTTCACTGCTACGTGGACGCTAGTGGCCAAATAATTATTTAACTGAGAGCGTATCAGCCAATCAGAGAGGGGTACCGTGACGTCACATATGTACTACAAACGTACTAACAAATGAGTATATGTACATATATATAACGGTCAGAGCTACATTTTCTTTCACTACCAATAAGCGGAAACCAAAGTAGTAATGTAAATTTTAATTTTCAGAAAAAAAGGTTAATTCAAGTTTAATATTTTAACGTATATTTCTTATAAATAGAAAACAAGAATCGAAGTCGGAACTAAAATATTTCGAGCAAACTGAATAGTGACTTATTAAATGTTTAGTCTCAACGCCATTGTGCAAGTCTTTAACTACAGATTGTAATCATGTTTTCTGGACAAAACAACCGATCTTTAAATGTATTGGTACAATTGATAAATGAACATTTTCGTACATTGCCTATTTCTCACTAGTATAATATTTATGAAAGATACAATAATTATTAAATTTAGTCACAGACTACAGCGCACGTCCACATACTAAGGATATTGCATCAGAAATAAACCGACGCTCCGCGGCTCCAAATTCATACTGAACACACGTACAAAACATGTACAGAACAGAAATAATTATATTACTTGAAAAAATATAGAATTTTATTATCAGTTTAATATCATAAATGAATATTTTGATTTTAAATAGTATATTAAGTTAAATACTATTCTCTTTATGTCGTTTTTGAATAATTAAAAATAAGTAACGTATCAATCGTAGGCAACTCCAATATATACGTCACGGTACGGACGATCTCGGTGCCAAGTGTCGCTAGAAAATTGAAAATACTGTAGTGCGACATCTTCCTATATTCAATGATCTGTGGTCTCAGTTGTCCATAAACCTTCGAAGTGGATGGACGCTGCGTGTCAGATCATCAAACTTTGAAAGGAAATTCCTACTAATTCTGACTTCTACAAATCTTGCAATTCAAACCTCATTTTCTGGTTTTTGGTTGAAGCTAGAGCATTGCGGTTTTTTATATTCGATACTCCATAATGATATCTACAATATGATCGTCTTCGATTTTTGATTTTCGAATTTGTTGTAGAAATTTTTTTCCCTACAAAATTATTTTTTCA